>OZ026629.1:41365673-41404673 GCA_964020975.1 Hermodice carunculata | reverse complement strand
TTGGTTCAGTATAGTTTAATATGCAGACAGAAAAACTGGGGAAATAGGCTGGATCAGTGTTCATAAGACAAGCACGCATGTTCCCACATCTTTGACCTAGATTTGCGCTTTACGCAGCCTGAGGGGACAGCCCATTATGCATGGAGACCGCATTTCAACTGAATTAACTATGACGTCAGCAAGAAGATTCCGAAGCTGTGAAGACGCTCGGAGCAAGTTCAGGTGTTAAAATAACAATTCATGGGTTGGATAGATTAAAGGTGTCAAAGTAATTGGTTGTTTTTCACTTAAGAACAAAAATGACCAAATATGGTATAAGGCTTGCAAGCGTGTATCTGCGATACTCCTATATAATGGGTGAGAAAAAAATCACTCAGCCTCAGTCTCACTAAGCTTATCGCTGCTCAAGACTCGCTTCAACTCCTCAACAATCAAGTTCCTCGACAGTTGTCTACTGCTGCAGAGATGTCTACAAAGAGAAAGACCCCAGATAGTGCATCTCCATGCATCGTCCCCATCACCAAACGGCGCAAGTACAACAAATATGCTGCAGGCTTCAAGCTACAGGTCATCCGCCATGCAGAAGAGTTTGGCAACCGTCACGTGGAAAGACAGTTCGGCGCCAATGAGAAGCTGGTCCTCGACTGGCGCAAACAAAAGCCTACTATAGAAGCAATGCCGCGAACCAAGCATGCAAATCGGCCCCAAGACCTGACAGTGGCCCGATCTGGAAGATCAGCTTAACAAGTGGATCGTGGAGAAGCGGCAAGACGGCCTGCCAGTCTCGCGCAACCCAATCCGCCTGGAAGCCCTCAAGATAGCCGGCAAGCTGAAAATCAAAGGCTTCACCGGCAATACCAGCTGGTGCACAGGGTTCATGCGGTGACACAACTTGGCCATCAGACAGCGAACGTATATTGTGCAGAAGTTGCCTGCTCAGCTTGAGCACCTTATCCCCGAGTTTCACCACAAAATAATCCACCTCAGAGAACAAACATGGTTAGCTAGGCCAGATAGCCAACATGGATGAGAAGCCATTGACGTTTGACATAGTTGGGGCAAGAATGGTAGACCAGGTTGGCAGCAAATCAATAAACGTCAAGACTACTGGCAGTGAGAAGCAGCATCTTACGTTGGTGCTTGCTTGTACAGCTGATGGCCACAAACTAACACCCATGGTCATTTTTAAGAGAAAGACAATGCCGAAAGAGAAGCTGCCATCTGGTTTGGAGGTCCATGTTCAACCCAAGGGCTGGATGGACACAAACGGCATGAAAATTTGGCTCAAAGAGGTGTGGGGAAAAGACCAGGCGCATTGCTACGCAAGAGGGCTCTACTGGTCTACGACCAATTTCAGGCCCATCTTGTAGACGAAGTACAAACTTTGGCGTACAAGGACAAGACAGACTTAGCGTTTATTCCTGGCGGTTTGACATCTGTTCTGCAGCCCCTAGATGTGTGTATCAACAAACCGTTCAAGGACAAGATAAGAGAGGCATGGGTGGATTGGATGCTGAATGTCCCAAAAGAAATTACCGCGGCCGGCAACATCCGAAAGCCGAGCATTCCTACTGTGTGCCAGTGGATTCTACAGGCGTGAGACTCTATCAAGCCAGAGACGGTCATTAAGTCCTTTAAGAAAATGGGTATATCCAACGCCATGGATGGTACAGAGGACAACTTGCTTTGGCAAGAGATGTCACAAAATGCAGTTTCCTCTGATCCGGACTCTGATGTTGACAGCGACCTGGACAGTTCGTTTGAACAAGCATACGCCGACAACTTTGTGCTGAGCGACAGCGCCCGCAGAGCGTTCATCAGCACACACAACCTTCTTTTGGACTTGGAAAATAGCGATTTCGATTTCGAAGGGTTCGAGACCAGCTGGACATGTAAACTTGTCATAATTATATACATTACCCCAAGGTTTTTTTCAAGGCCACTCAATCCTCCCGAAAAGGGCTGGTTGAAGCAATTGGTATATATATATTTTAAATAGCACCAAGTGGCGTGATCTGGCCTTTGGTGAGAAAAGAGTGGTTAAAACGCAGTCCATACTTCAAATCCCCAAGGCCTTTTTCAAGGCCACCATACCAAATGGCTTCTAGCCTTTGGTGAGAAAAAAGATGGTTAAACAATTGGTATTATTTTTTTTTTATTTTTTTTTTTTAATAACACCAAGTGGCGTGATCTGGCCTTTGGTGAGAAAAGAGTGGTTAAAATGCAGTCGGTACTTCAAACCCCACGGCCTTTTTCAAGGCCACCATACCAAATGGCTTCTAGCCTTTGGTGAGAAAAGAGATGGTGAAACAATTGTTTTTTTTTTGTTTGTTTTTTTTAATAACACCAAGTGGCGTGATCTGGCCTATGGTGAGAAAAGAGTGGTTAAAATGCAGTCGGTACTTCAAACCCCACGGCCTTTTTCAAGGCCACCATACCAAATGGCTTCTAGCCTTTGGTGAGAAAAGAGTGGTTAAAACGCGATCGGTACTTCAAATCCCCAAGGCCTTTTTCTAAGGCCACTCAATCCTCCCGAGAAGGGCTGGTTGAAGCAATTGATATATATATATATATATATATATATATATATATATATATATATATATATATATATATATATATATATATATATATATATATATATATATAGTGATCTGGCCTTTAGTGAGAAAAGAGTGGTTAAAATGCAGTCGGTACTTTAAACCCCACCTTTTTCATGGCCACCATACCAAATGGCTTCTAGCCTTTGGTGAGAAAAGAGATGGTTAAACAATTGTTTTTGTTTTTTTTCTTAAATAAGACCAAATGGCGTGATCTTTTCCCAGCCACTTTTTTAAGTTGAGCCCCACACTCATCATCACCCCGAATGCATTCGAAGTCGCACGTTTGCCATGTGTTAGTCAAATGACATGCTTGTGATGATTGACAGAAGCTTGTTTATGCAATCTCGCGAGTCTCGAAAACGAGATAAGTCATGGCGGCACCCTAATAGAAACACATTTGGATCATTCACGATGTTTTTGCAGCGAGATTTAAGAAATTTAAATGACTAAATTTTAAAACAAATACCAAAGTTTGATAACTCATAATGTTTTTAAGTAGCCGTATGATAGCATTTACCCGCTAACAGCGAGAATCTGACACAAAACGACAGTTCCAACATGAAAGTAAGGAGCGAGATTCCAGTTCACTTTTCACATACGAAGACAATTAAAAGGCAATACAGGTGGATGTTTTTCAGTTTATTTATTTTCATTTTAACTTTATTCCCCAGCTTTAAATCACAGATTTTTGTTCATTTCTTGTGACGAGCAGCCTGGTTATACTTCTTCATGGTGATATACACAGTAGACCATTTTTTTATATTTTTGGGGGGGCGACTGTTGTGCCGCACATACCCTTGAAGTGTCCTATTCCCCCGTCATAGTTGGGGGTGCGACCTTTGTGCAGGTGAGACCATTAGGGCGTCCAGTACGGTAGATGGTCGAAATGGATACAAACATTTCTGAAACTTCCCTCCCTGTTTAAAAACACCAAAAAGCTGTGTTGTGGGTTGTCATACATGTATGGTGATTTTTTATGCAAGTGGATGTGTAGTTTCAGAGGTTTATTGTGGTGAACGTAAGTTCATTCAAGGTGGTAGTGTGGCACATCCCTCACTGAGTATATCTGATTGAAGCACGCCTTTTCTATTGGTATTCGGTCAAATATTTCAGGGTGGCAGTGTGGTTAGAAACCCTCACCTTGCTCAAATATACTCAGCAGACGGTAGTGAGGCTTGACCCTCACCTGCAGTAGGGACACGCTTGTGGTTATAAATTTTAGGGGTGGCAGTGTGGACAAGCCCTCACCCCTTGTTGTGGTAGAAAATAAGCACTTTTATATCTGTATCCATCAAGGGGCAATTAAACAGGCTTAATTGAATTTATGGGCCAGCAGGCCAGCAGGCCAGCAGTTATTTGGTGTTTAGTGTCTGTAAGGATTATTACCCAATCACAGGGGGGCACAGAATTTTGTCCTGCGGCACTGACTGCATGACCCGTACTAACCAATGGCCAGGCAGCAGTTTTTGGCGCATGGGTTTTTCTTCAGATTGGCGGAAATGATTTCCGAAGTGGTAAGTGTAACACATAGCAATGATGCTGTACGGTGCTCCCATCTGTTGGCTGGTATTATTGGTACATTACAGCTGAATAAATTATGATGATTTGCTGCTCCATCTTGTCGTGCGTGTCATTAGACATATGTTACATGGTGTCAGAATCTAAAACCCATGCACAATGACAGCAGCAACCCTTAAGCCGCCTGATGTGCTCAAGTTGCAAGGGAATGTAGCAGAGAATTGGAGAAGGTGGAAACAGAAGTTCGACCTTACCATGGAGCCATAAATGGACTGGCACAACCAAAGGCACAGCAAGTAGCCATTTTCCTGCATGTTATAGGTGATGAAGCCCTTGATCTGTTCAACACATTTCAGGTCACAGATGCAGAAAAGGCGGACATGAAAGTCATAGCAGATAAGTTTCAAGATTACTGTGTTCCTAAAACAAATGTTACATCTGAGAGATATGTCTTTTTCAAAAGAGACCAAAAGGATGATGAGGGAACAGGCACATATGCAACAGAATTTAAACGGTTAGCAGCAACGTGTGAGTTTGGTAACTTGCGGGATGGATGGATCCGAGATAGAATTGTGTGCGGTATCAAGTCTGATGTGGCGAGAGAAAGACTGCTACGTGCAGTAGATTTGAGTCTAGCAAAGTGCATAGAGTATTGAAGATCTGCCGAAGTGTCTAAACAACAAATAAAAGAAATGGAAACGACTGGAGAAAGTGAGGGAGCCGAAGCCAGCGTTGAAATAATACAGAAAAAGAGACAGCCATGAAAACGTAGAAATGTGGGTCAACGCAAACAATTCCTGCAACGGCAAGAAAATGGGTCATACATGCGCAAATGTGGTAGGTGTGTTATTAAACATCCGGCCAATGCACGCAAAGCCAGGGCTCGAAAAGTACGGGGGTCTGTTGGCCGGAGACCCACAAAAAAAATGACGGACCTGTGAAAGCTGCAAAGCACGGGTCCTCCTGACCAGTAAAAAATCGCAAGCATTATTCTTTTCAATTAACTTTTATCAAAATTCCTCGGTGCTTTTCATGTTGTCCTAACTTTTCAATTAATTTGAATTCTTCTTCTTTATAAATTTGATGATGTCAAACAGAGTCCGTTTGTTTATGTTTACTCTTGTCTTCATGAATATGATTAACCCACATGAGGTGATGATCTTATAGCGTGTCGCGGTTACTATGCCGCAGGCCAGCCCGTATTATACCTATATGTAGTACAAGCGTTTCAAGCATTATCTCTTTGTTGAGCTATTTGTTCCTGGCTGTAATCTGGCAAGACCTGTTGGGATACAAAGCAACATGGTGTTGGGCAGCGCATGGGCCACGATTTTTTCTCGTCAAGTAAAACGATCCGCTGGTGATAAAGAAGAGGAGACAGAGCCCAAAAGAACCAAACAAGAAGCTAGCCGGGCATATGATGCCTCAATAAAGAAACGTGAATTTAAGCAAGCCTGGCTTATTAACAACAACACACAGCGACGCACTTGGCTCACGTTTGAAGAAGATGGAGAGCCCGGTATGTCTTGTAAGGCTTGCAGGGCATTTCCCGAACATGCTGATCGCACTTCCAGCTTCTTTAAGGAAAATGGTTGTACGAACTTTCGACTTGCAACGTAAAGACACACGAGGGCATGCATAAACATCAGTTCTGCATGAGGGCGTGGGAAAGCAAGAAGACTCCAAGCATGTCTACTGATGTTGGTCGTGCCATTTGCCAGTTAAATGCAGTGATATTAAAAAAACTCTCGCTGATGTGCAGAACCTGCCACGCAATAGCGCTTAAAGGTCGTCCGTTTACAGACTTCAAATGGCAGCGTGAACTAGATGTTTCCAAAGGAATAGATTTGGGGAATACATACAGGAATGACAAGGGGGCCAAAGTGTTTACTCCCTTTATTGCTGAGGTGGAACTGCAAAAGTTGCAACAGGACGTCAGGAAAGCAAAATTTGTCAGTTTGATGATTGATGGGGCAACTGATTCGGCAGTCTTGGAGCAGGAACTCCTGTATGTACGATACTGCATTGAAGGTGAAATTAAAATGCGGTTTGTTGGCATTGAGAGCACAGAGAAACCTGATGCCCCAGGTATTGTCCGTTCAGTAGACAAAATGTGTTCTGCCTATCTCGGCCAAGACTTAGATACTCTTGCTGGAAAATTGGTTGGGTTTGGCAGCGATGGGGCCTCTGTCATGTTGGGAAAAAAGTCTGGTGTGCAGCAATGACTTAGGGAAAAGCAAAAGGAGCTATTTGTAGTTCATTGTATGGCCCACCGTTTGGAGTTGGCCTTTCATGATGTTGTGAAGAAACTTCCTGCATTCCAAAATCTTGACAAGGTACTTCTCCAGCTTTACCTGTTCTACCATAACAGCACTACCAGACGGGCTGTGCTGAAACAAAGTTATCAGAGCCTATCGCCGCGTCCACTTATTCCGACTAGGGTGGGTGGTACACAGTGGCTACCGCACCTAGAGAGGGCTCTACGCCAGTTGTGGGATGGTTACAAAGCCATCGTTACTCACCTTGAGCAAGTAAGTAAATCAACCAAGCCAAGCAGGGATAAAATTAACATATAGTTTAAAAGCCAAATTATGCTTTAAAATGACATAAACTAAACTCCAATGATAAACTATTTCTAATTATGGTCGGGTATGGTATTCAGTTTCGTTGAATTCGAAGCAATAAAGAAAAAACAAACAAACAAACATTCTAAATAGTAAATATGTATTTTTCTTGAGTATAATCTAGTTTAATTCAATCCTTCCATTTTAAAGTGAACCGAAATAGATTTTTTTAGGAAGGCATTGTTAAATGTGTATGTAGACCGTGTTTAATTTGTTTCCATAAATATTTAAATTGATGTTCCATATATGCACTGTAAGAAATAATTTCTACCTGTCATAAAATTTTCAAATTGATTTGCAATGTACATCTGAACAAGTTCATTGAGAAAAAAATATATGACTGAAAGTAATTTAATTGTTTCAGACAAACACAAAGCACTTCTTCCTATATCGTATTTACTACAGAAATAAACTTATTTTTTTTCAAGGTGAAAGATAAGGAGCCAAAGGCTGTATTCCTCTACAAGCAGCTTACACAGCAGCAAACAGTGCAGGATGGCCACCTCTTGGCAGATATTGTCACAACTCTTTCCATGATGTCAAAAGCATTACAAACAGAGACCTGCACAATTTCAGCTGCCAACGCAAAACTTCAGTCCACATCAGATGCCCTGCTTCGGATGAAGACCAAGTAAGTTTACAATGTCACCCTCTACCCTTGTGACTTCTGTTAAAATTGAAATGTGTTTTTGATTCCTGTACACTGTTTCACAAAAGTGAATTAGTCTACCCAATTTTTTATCAGCTCAGTTAACTTCATCTTTGTTCATATTGAATTTGAAAATACAAATGATAATTATTTGTATAATAATATAACTAAGAAGTTTCATAACTTCATCAGAATGATTTATTGATTGCTTTGTAAATACTTTATTAGTCTGGTAAAGTTTTGCATCACAAACTAATTCCTGCCAAAGTGCATTATAGGGCCGGTCCCATGATGCGGCAGGTTCTTTCAACCTCCAAGTTACAGGATATTGAGCTGACGATGGGCGGTCCAAATGTCGGGCATGATGTCAATAAAACAAGGGATAAAGCAGTTGATGCTCTTCTAGTGGCACTTGAGGAAAGATTCACAGACAAGACAGACCCGGCAGCAGTGAAACAGGCCATGCAAGTTACACAAATAAAAAAGTGGCCAAACAGAGGTGACAATGAAGGTAATTATTTAAAATAACGGTACCCCTTGTAATATTATTTGAGGTTTTGATTTATTTTTAAAGTGTGATTGCAGTGTTCCTCTGGTTGGTCACTAACAAATTCACTTAAAACCACACTTTGTCACAGTACCTTAGTTTTTGGATCTTTTAAAATTTATTTTTTGTTCATTTTTAACCAAACTGAAAAGCCGATCATGATCACCTGCTATTACATCATGTATTGCAAATAACATGCTTGCATTTGTCACTATTTTACTAATATGAACTTCCTTAGTAAATAAATAATTTGGAATAATTTCCTCTCTCTAATTAATAGTGGAACTGCTTTTTTTTTTTTTTAGAATCAAAAGTCAACTTTGCCAATGGAGACATCGAAGTCCTGGTGGATAGGGTCAAAAATGTCATGGTCGCTCAAGGTGTCAAAGTGGAGAAGATTGAATCTGAATGGGTGATGATGTAAAGAGCCCGGAAGAATTGGTTGTCAATTCGAAAAATGTAACAAATAGCTCTGCAATGTATTGAAATGCTTTAGACTAGTAAGTGGGTGGGATCAGAGTGTTTCTGTAGCTTTTGCACAAGCCACCTGCTCCAGGTAACTACATAGGCGACTTTAACAAGCTTTCAGCACCAGGTAACTATATTAACTCCATTTATTATGATGATAAATTAATATTTAATATGATAATCATAATGGATTTTATAATCTCAATTTAATTTCCATTCCAGGCGACATGTTCAGATCAGCTCCGTTACCTGGTCCAAGATGAACCAGTGGTTCAAGGGGGAGTATCCAAATGTTCTGTTCCTGATAGACCTGCTGTTGTCCCTGCCTTCAACATCAGTGGTATGCGAAACAGGCTTCAGTCAAATGAGGATCATCAAGAATGACTGGCGAAGCTCTTTGGACTGTAGAACAATGCTTGACCTCATGCGTATTCTTTTACATGGGCCTAGTATTTCAGATTTTGATCCAACAGAAGCTGTTCAACTAAAGTTCGAGAATGCAGCCAGACAACCAAGCCACAAGCCATACTCCCAGTCAACAGCTAAAACAACTTCACAGTCACTGTCCCAAGCAGAATCAGATGATCAATTTCTGAAAGAGATCATGGATTCTGATTCAGAGTGTGACAGTGACTGTAACTTCCGTCCAGACGAGTCATTGTCTGATAATGAAGCTTAAGTGCTAACAGAATGAGACTCGGACTCAGTGTAGCCAATTCATCAATATTCAAGGTTACCTAGCTGCCTACATGTACATTTTTAGGACAGGAGATCTTCATGTGTGCCCTATTGCATTTTGAAGTGGCAGTTACATAATAATTGTCCAGCAGTTGACTTGATTTTGAATTTGAGATTAAAAAGATGAAACAAATACAATGTTGATCAGTGTCATTTATTTCTGTCTTGAAAATACATAATTACATCAATTGAATTGTACTGTACTGAAAATAACTTAAGCTCTGATCAAAAGCATGGGTGTCAAACTTCAGTCTTTGTGACTTTTGAAATCCCATTGTTTTGTATTGAGAGAGTTCTGGCCAGCAACTGCAAAGGGAACTGTAAAACACACAAATGTGCTATTTTAGAGTCTGAAATGTTTCAAGGAAGACCACTTATTTTGGCCCAGAATGCACCATTTTGCACCTTTTATTTCAAAATTTTCGGGGGGGGGGGGGGGGGGGGCATGCCCCCGGACCCCCCTAGATGAGCGAGCTGCTTTGCAGCTCGCCATGAGTGGCTTTGCCGCTCACACATGCCAAAGTTGGACCCACACATCTGAGACAGGACCTGTATTATTGTCATAGTACATGTCCTCCAGACCAGTGAAAATTTTTTAACTTTTCTACCCCTGAAAGCATATGGCAAGAAGTGTATGAAATGCCAAAGACTGCACCATTTTGCATTGTGTTGTAAGACTAAAAATGTGTACGTGTTAGATGATGGGCAACAGCAACAAGGCCAAGAGTTTTATTGCGGAGTGATAACTGTAGAAAAACAAAGCAACATGTCAACATCATGGAACACGGATCTCAAAGCGAATGACCTGATAGTCAACTTCAAGCTCGATACAGGAGCGGAAGTGAATGTGATAAACACAGCCCTGTATAATAAACTGTCCAATACGGGAAAGTTGAAGAAAACAAAAACAAAACATGTTCCTTTCTCTGGGGATAAAGTACATCCGAGTTGAGAATGTGTTTTGACAGTGGAAACCAGGAACAAGTTTTATGACATACCTTTCATAGTAGCTGATGTACAACAGCAGCCGTTGCTAGGCCTACCAGCATGTGATCAATTGGAACTGATCAAAAAAGTGCAAGTGCTGAAAAAAGATGAAGCAAATGCGGATATAGTCCAACAATACGAAGGTAACTTTCAAGGAACTGGTTGTCAGCCAGGAAAATACAAGATCAAAGTGGATGAAGATGTGCCCCCAGTGATACATGCTCCAAGAAAAGTACCAGAAGCTTTGAAGCCTAAACTAAAGGCGGAACTAGACAGAATGGAGACTATGAACATTATAACCGAAGTGATACATCCAACAAAGTGGGTCAGCAGCATGGTTATCATAGAGAAACCAAACAAATTGAGGGTATGTCTGGACCCAAAACATTTAAATGAAGCTGTCCAAAGAGAACACTTCCAATTACCAAAATTAGAAGACATTACAAGCAAGCTGGCCGATGCCAGTGTCCTGAGTAAGTTAGATGCTGGCCAGGCTTTTTACCAAATCCAGCTGGATTAGGCAAGTACAGATCTAACCACATTCAATACACTGTATGGACGTAATAAATACCTGAGATTACCATATGGTATCTCTAGTGCACCAGAAATATTCAGCAGAAAAATGCGTGAAATGTTTGAAGACTTAGAGGGTGCGGAAAATTTTGTGGATGACTTGGTAGTTTTGGGGAAGTAGTAAGAAGCAACATGGTGAGAGATTGAAAGCTGTGATGGAAAGAGCAGCAGAAAGAAATCCAAAGTTCAATACAGAAAAATGCATAATTAATCGGAGTCACTGAAATTGATTACTTGGGCCATAAAATCACAGTAAATGGAGTAAAGCCAGACCCAACAAAAATCACAGCAGTGGTCAATATGCCAACCCCGCAGAACAAAAAAGATGTAGAAAGATTCATTGGAATGATCACTTACCTAGTAAAATTCATTCCAAACATGTCTGAGACTACAGCAGGTCTCTGAGAATTACTGAAAAGTGACATTGAATGGCAATGGATGCCTCAAAAGCATTGACAACTGAGAAAAATTATGCTCAAATAGAAAAAGAAATGTTGGCGATTACTTACAGGTTAGAGCGTTTCCATCAATTTGTGTATGGAAAAGAAGTCACACTAGGCAAATACTTATACATCACGGATACTTTATCTAGAGCATATGAGCCAACAGAGGGTGATAAAACCACAGGCGCTCGTAACGTTCAATCAGTCAAGCTGCCGTGCTAATATACGCGGTGTGTGTGTGGGGGGGAGGAGGAGTGGATTAAGAGGGTGGACCTGGAACATCTGTGCGTTCAATAACCCACATAGGGCCATATCTGCAATAAAATATTGTGTATTCATCTGTGCAGTCAATTATTTGTGCAAATAAGATGGTGGCGGATGGGCCTAAAACTAGTTATGTGACTGAGCGTGGCCTGCCTCAGCAGCAATTTCGCACCTCCAGCGCTAGCCGCAGGGCAATTAGCACCTCGTGTTTGTAAATGCGTTCTCATTGGTTGGCTATGGGAATACCCGTCTAAGTTTGTTCCTGATGACGTAATGGGATTTCCAAGCTACAGCCTCGTTTTCGAATTTTGTTTGTACTCCAACTAGAGCCGATTCTGCGAAAATTCGAAGTCACTGGTCCAACTTAGTCATCAAAATACTCCTTGAACGTAAGTATGAAACTATTTAAACATAATATCACCATAATAAATGGGTATTTTTCTATTAGTTTACAAAGTTTAATCAAAATCTATCGATGCGAAAGTAGTTTAATACCTCCCGGAAAAATTGATGTCTGTTTGGAAAAATTACCGAAAATTCAAGATGGCGCTGCCCATCTAGCGAAGATTCGACTCGGCAAATTAATCAATTTCATCCGCCAACATCGGCTTATATATATCGTTTTTCACTTTTATATTGATACTTAAACATTATTTATGATATATATTTTAACTTGATTCAACGTTTTGGTTGATATTTTTAAACCTATATGCCAAATTAATGCCTGTTTCGTTTGGTATTGATGTACAAGCCTTTATCAGGCTATTTTGAATTGGCATCTTATTTACGGCTGGAATTTCGAATAAAATAAACTATTTATACATCCAATACAATAATAATTCCAAAATATATACTTGAAAACGCAAGTTAACTTGTATTTCAGTCCTTTATATGCTAAAAAAATGAGAAAATTTGTCATAGCTTTTAGTCCTGGGTAAATGAGCGATAATAAAGTAATATACTGATAGTGATAAGCTACCAACCAAATGCAGCCACATACTCTGATAACTATCATCTTAGTGCTTGTGTTTTTATATTAATATTCAGAATTTTATGGTGAAATAAATAACCACAGTGTTTTAGCAGGTGCATTTTGCATTGAGTATCAGTATGGGATCTTTATTTATTGACCAAGAAAAAAGGTTAAAGTACAAGTTCAGGTATTGAAGTAAAAAAAAAAGATTGATGTCATTCAAATTTCACTCATAATTCATATTGGAATATTTTCATTTAATCATTTTATTTTATTAATATTCAAAATTGTATGGTGAATTAAATAACCACAGTGGTTTAGTAGATGTATTTTGCACTCACTCACTCACTCACTCACTGAGTATCAGTATGGGATCTTTATTCATTGACAAAAGAAAAAATGTTAAAGTACAAGTTCAGGTATTGAAGTGAAAAAAAATATTGATGCCATTCAAATTTCACTCATAATTTTATATTGCATATTTTCATTTCACGAATCATTTTTTTTTATTTTTGCAGGTGTTCTCCAACTGTCACAATCATGCCACCTCCAAAGAAAAAAAGAAAGTTGATGATGATGTCAACAAAGCTGGGAATTGCTAAACAGCACCTCACTGACAATTTTTCGCAACTGCCGACAGACAGTGATCTACTGAATGGACATGTTCTACACTTGTTTGTCACAAATGATTCCAGTGTAGCCTCAACAGAGAAAGTACTTAGAGAAACTCTATCCCAGGAGCAGTTATGTGAAATATCATCATCATCTTCCATCAACTACATCATCAAGAAGCTTTCTACAAACTTTTCAAAGTTCAAAAAACTCAGTGACAATGGAGAGTTTAGTCGATTCCGAACATTCTGCGATGCAGTTTTCGCCCAAGTCAAGATTCAGCCAAGAACAGTGAAACCTACAGTCAACACGCAGCCACAAAAAGTTGTCAGCAGTGGCAAGGCACGGACCTCACCAAGGGGGCACAAAACACGCACAAGTTGCCCAAAGTGCAGACTGTACAGGGACTCCAGAGTCCAGTTAAATGTCAAGTTACTGGACATGTGGAGAAAACATGCCCTGCAGATCAAAGGAATCAGGTCCAGCATGCCAAAAATGAAACCGGTGAAGGTGTTAAACCAGACAATAAAGAGAAAAGACACTCAAATTGCTAAGTTAAAAACAAAATTGAGAGGAGCCGAAAGAGCAGTAGGTCTGGCGGAAGCACAGAAAGCACTCGTCAGTCTGCGGCGCAATCACAACAAAGTGAAAGAATATCATAAGAAGAAGAGACAGACCCCAACCAAGGATGGATTGCAAAAGAAATTGCAGGATCTAGGACACAAGATCAAACAACAAGGAAATATGATTAGGGAGCTTAAGGTGGACAAACAGGAGTTAGAGGAGACAGTGGCGGATCTAAAGTCAGACAGCAAAGAAAATGTGCCATTCACTAAGGAAGGGAAAACATACAACACTGCCACCCGATTACTTGTGTATGACTGTATAGTGAACCAAGTGCCAACGAACAATATTCCAAAGATGATACAACAGTTTTCGAAGAGATTTGGCAACACAGTGGAGGATGTACCACATCGCAACACGGTGGAGATGATGGCAAGAGAGCTAGGTGTAATAGCACAGCTCCAGACGGCAGAAGCCATGTTACAAAACAAGAATGTCACAATTGGTTTCGATGCAACTACCCAGGAAGGAGTGCACATAAATAGTATACATGTCACCACAGTGAATGGTTGCTATGTAATTGCAATTGATGAGCTACCCGGCGGCACAGCTGAGGACTACCATCAGCACATTTGTGACTCTGTGGACCAAGTTGCAAATGTGTATGCAACAATTAGTGGTAGAGACTACCACGAATGCAGAGAGCAAATTATTACCAATATTACTAACTGCATCAGTGACAGATGTGCTGCAAACCATGCAGCAATTGTCCTTGTGAATCAAACATGGAATAAGACGCTTAATGAACTTAACTGCCACCTACATCCGTTAGATACTATAGCCACTACCACTAGATCTGCATTGAGGAGACTTGAAGAAACAAGAGGTGCACTCTATGGAAAAGATTGTGTGGCTGCCAACATAATCTTGCAAATGAACAAGATGCGCTATAAGGATGGAAAGGGAGATCCAAAAGGATTCACAACATTCCTGGATGATGTAAATCTCCCTAGAAGCATCCTATCAAGAAACAGGGGGAACCGTCTGCATGTTTTACTTCACCTGAGTGGAATTTATTTCCAGTACCACCAAACTTTTCTTCAGTATCTGAAGACTGGAACCGCGTGTGGAGGTTTACGATCCTCAATCCTGCGTGATTTCACCAGTGATCTGGCCAAGATGGAGCTTCAAGTGTTGGGATTGGTAGGGAAGATGCTGACAGCGCCCTGGATGGTGCAGTTTTACACATCCTGGGAGACGCAAGTTAACCATGTGGAGGGAATAGACATTGTACGCCAAGTTGTCGAAAGGCTCCGCAAACAGATCGATGATCCAATTGGGGTACTGTCATCAACGACCAATTTCTTCGGGAATGACTTGGATCTGACAGACACAACATTGACAAAGTTAAGAGAGATGCCAAGCGGTGACAATCTGGGTCTATTTTCTCATCAAATGAAGGCCTGTTTGGTTGCATGCCTTGAAGTGCTAGAGCGACAGTACAAAAAGTACTTCGAACTGGACATTACACAGAAACTGATAGATGAAACCCTGTCGGCTAGGTCCCACAATATTGATGCCGAAGAGATCATGGGCATGTTTAGCGCAGCTCAACAGAAAGCACCTAATGCCACACTGTGTTACTTGTCATCAAAGCTTAGGGCACAAAAGAACAAGACTGTATATTATTTGGATTCTCTAGAGGAGGAAAGGAGAGAAAATATAATGAGGAGTGTCATACCCGAAGCTCGGAAGATCAGGCAGACCAGGAGAAAAAGGCAGAAAGAAATGAGAGTCGAGCTCTCCAGAAGAATGGCAAAAAAAAGAGACAGCAAAAATAAACCACTGAAAGGAACAAACTTGAGCGGAAACTGAAGAACACTCCACTTGATAAACTTGCATCTGAGTTTCCTGATCTGATTGACAATATTCATGTTGATCTCTGTGACATACTGGAAGGTCGCATTGTGGGTAGAAAAATCTGTCACATCTGGTGTGAAGAGGACAGTGTTCTTGTGCTTTACAATGGTAAAGTAGAAAAACTAGAAAAAAGAACAAAGAAATATGTCATTGCATACTGGGGCAAAGAGGAGTCTTACGATGATGCCACAGACTATGATGTTTCCATGTTTGAACGGGCAGCTGACCTCATATATGAAGATCTAGTTATCTCATAAATGTGTGTACACATAATTCAGACATTGACAGCGCCAAAGTACATTTAATATGTGTGTACACATAATTCAGACATTGACAGTGCCAAAGTACATTTAATGTGTGTGTACACATAATTCAGACATTGACAGTGCCAAAGTACATTTAATATGTGTGTACACATAATTCAGACATTGACAGTGCCCAAGTACATTTACTCCTACAAATCAAGAAAAAATGCAAGAATGTGTTTATTTTTAATGAGCAAAATGAACATTTTTGTTAGTAAAATAAGACATTTCATCGTGAAGATAGCATAAGTATTTGTGTTTTTTATACTCATGGACCTATTGGTGCTGTGGACTGGCAGATGACCATTTAGGCACCATATCTACAAAGCAGCAATAAAAGTGTATATATTCTCAGAAAGCAATGACTCACACTCACACATTTATATATGTGCAATATAAATAAAATATTTTCTTGAAATATGTCTTTATTCATTTGCAAAATACAGAGCTTGGCATAATTTTCACTCCATTCATAACCAGTTGTCAATTATATTCTGATGGGAAGAATTTTTTATTTCTGTTTAAATTGAAAAAGTAATGGAAAGTTTAAAAACTATTTAACAATTACAGTGTATGGTATTTAACTCAAATTACATTTTTATGCCAAGCCCTGCATATAACTGATGTATTGATTGAAAAATAAAGTATGGAATATATTTTTCACTTTTTCAGCATTATAATTTTTAGCTCCGATGACATAGTAAGCTGAGCTATTTGCCCCTTGAGTAGTCAAATGTTGCTTTTAAAAATGATGCTAATTATATACCAACAAAATTTATATGTACATACACATGTAATACTGGCTGAACATGCTGAGCCTAGGATAAATCCTATGCAGATTGATATGTGATGACGATTCGCACCTTCCGATGTATTCTAACATTTTGATTATTTCAATTATGCTAATTAGTATATTTAAATTATGCTAATTAGCATATTTTGGCATAAACATACTGTATCTTATAAAGATGAATTTCACCAGGTAGATAAATGTCCTTTACATTTTATTCAAATGTCATTAATATGTGACTTGTGACATGAAAAAAAATGAGTTTCGCTTGTTAAATTTATTGATTTCTATTGATATGCAAATATATGCTAATTAGTGATAAATTTGATTAATTGCAAAAAAAAATATTGTTTTAAGTTAAAGTATCCACATTGATGATCCACTGAAAATTTGATCAAAATATGTTGAATATTAAATGAGTTATGGTCAATTGTTTGGGCTGGCTTTGTTTGTGGCCTCAGTGGGTCACACATTTTCTTTTGTTTAAGGCTTAATTACATGCCAAAAGAAGGGGATAATTACCGCTACTTAAAATGCTGTAACTTTCTTAATAATACACCTAGAATAATAATTTTAGTACCATTGAAGAGCTTTCTGCAAGCTCCATCTAATGCCACCAATTGTTCTCTGATCAAGAGTAATTTTATTTTTTAGTCACATACCTACTAAAACCACAACGTCGTCACATGGAGCTCCTATATAGAAAGGTATGAAACGAAGCTCACATCTGGACCACCACCCCGCTTCACGTTTGGCATGATTTGTCCGTTTCTGAACACACCGACAAGCTGTAACTCACCAGTTTATTCCAAAACTATTTTTTACAGGTATATCACACAGATAATCCATTGAAATCCGCGTATATCCACAGCAACAGGCCTATAATTGTCGAAAATGTCACACAAAATCCATTTCGGGCAAAAAGTCCGACATTCCAGCGCCAAATTCAAATGGATATCTCATCCTGAATTGAGTTCGTTCCGTGGCATTAGCCGTATGACAACACTTCTCAACCGTCGATCCAACCGTATTCTTTGATCCACGGGCGTTTTAATCCTGTTTTCATTTCCACAAATCGTGAAACCTGACCAAACTTGATTCCGCCAGTGCTTCTCGAATGCATCGAAGTGTTTTAGCGGCCATACTTTTGCCAGGACACAGACTGGTAGCCCAGCTGCTCTCTGATTGTGTAACCACAGACTTTCAGCCAATCAGAGAGCAGCTGGGCTGCCAGTCTGTGTCCGGTCAAAACTATGGCAGCAAAACAACTTGGATGAATGGGAGAGGCACTGATGGAATCAAGTTTGGTCGGGTTTCACGATTTGTGGAAATGAACACAGGATGAAAACGCCAGTGGATCAAAGAATATGGGCTGATTGACCATTGGGAACAGTTGTCATGCGGCTAATGTCACGGAATGAACTCGATTCAGGATGAGATACCCGTTTGAATTTGGTGCTGAAATGTCGGACTTTTTGCCCGAAATGGATTTTGTGTGACATATTCGACAATTATAGGCCTGTTGCTGTGGATATATGCGGATTTCAATGAATTATCTGTATGATATACCTATAGAAAATAGTTTTGGAATAAACTGGTGAGTTATAGCTTGTTGGTATGTTCACAAACGGAGAAATCATGCCAAACGTGAAGCGAGGTGGTGGTCCAGATGTGAGCTTCGTTTCATACCTTTCTATATAGGAGCTCCATGTGACAACGTTGTGGTTTTAGGCCCATCCGCCACCATCTTATTAGCACAAATAATTGACTGCACAGATGAATACACAATATTTTATTGCAGATATGGCCCTATGTGGGTTATTGAACGCACAGATGTTCCAGGTCCACCCTCTTAATCCACTACTCCTCCCCCCCCCCCCCCCCCACTGCGTATATCAGCACGGCAGCTTGACTGACTGAACGTTACGAGCGCCTGTGGATAAAACAGACAAAGAACTAGATGCTCTTGTGCACATAGTAACACAAAACTTGCCTGTGTCAAATGAAAAATGGAAACAATTTGCAGCAGAAACTATAAAGGATGCAAATTACAAAAGCTTAAAGAAGTAATACTCAAAGGCGGCCACACAATAAATCGGATATACCTGAAGAAGCAGCACAATATTGGCATTGCCAAGAGGAATTATACATGCATGGAGAGATTATCATGCGTGGTGAACGGATCATAATACCAAGCAGTATGCGAAATTAAATGCTACAAAAACTACACTACAGCCATCAAGGAGTCACGAAGTGTAAGGCACTAGCAAGCCAATATTTCAGTTGGCCCAGAATGGACTCTGAAAAACAAGACAACATAGCAAAGTGTAAAACATGTGCCAAGTACAGAAGTCAGAATCAGAAAGAGCCACTAATGTCACAGGAGGTACCTGAAGGCCCATGGCAGAAAGTTGGACTTGATTTGTTTCATGTTGATAATGCACAGTATTTAATTGTCACTGACTATTATTCCAAGTATTTCGATATTGCCAAACTTCGAGCCACAAATAGTGCAGAGGTAATTTGACACAAGAAATCAGTATTCAGCAAAATAGGTATACCATATGAGGCAATAAGTGATAATGGACCACCATTTAATGGACATCAGTGGAAAATCTTCAGCAAAGATTGGGATTTTGTGCACAAGACATCCTCACCAAGGTACCCCAAATCAAATGGACAAGTGGAACGAACAATACAAACGGTGAAAAAACTGCTGAAAAAAAACCAAAGTGGACGGCAGGGATCCATACCTCGCAATAACTGATCTGAGAAATACACCGATTGAAAACCTAGGTGTGTTACCTGCACAGTTACTTATGAGCAGAAAAGTACGCACCAGATTACCAACACCAAAGCAAAGTCTGTTACAGAAACAATGTAAGTGTGCCAGAGATCAGACAGAAACTGCAACAAAAACAAAAATTTCAATGGCACTACTACAACAGATGGCAGCAACAGCACTACTACGACAGATCAGCAGCACAACTACCACCACTGGCCATTGGAGAAACAGTAAGGATGAAAAGTCAACACGGAGTGTCGGACAAAATAGGCCATGTAATCAGATATATCCATCCTCGTTCTTATGTGGTCAAACTGACAGACGGAACAACATACAGGAGAAATCGGAGCCACCTGAGGAAAACGAGACTTTGTCAAAAGATAGAGCAGAAAGTGAAAGTGTTGAAGCTACCGAACTAGACATGACTTTGAACATTGCACCAAGTAATGAAGTAGCAAAGCAAGTGGACATATCGTTACCACTAGATCAGGGCCCAAAGGCCAAACCTATTGACCGTTATGGTCAATTTGTATACATGTGAAATATTGACATTTAAATAATGGAACAAGGGTGTAGGCGGTTCGTTGCCCTTAGTCCAACATGATAATGACAATTAATGTCACAGATTGAACATTACACATATATCTTCTTATATTAGAAACAGTATAATTTCCTTGGTATTCACACATAATTTTACTCTTCTTATATTAGAAACAGTTTAATTTCTTTGGTATTCACACATAATTTTACACTGAAATCAAACTAATAAACACGAGATTGTAATATGAAACCATGGACAGTGCTAAAGGCAACAGTGCAATTATGGACAGTGCTACAGTCAACAATGCCATGTCATAAATTCTTAACAGTAGTAATACTTAAAAACATTAAAAGGGAGATGTAACACGTAGCAATGATGCTGTACGGTGCTGCCATCTGTTGGCAGGTATTATCGGTACATTACAGCTGAAAAAATTGTGATGATTTGCTCCTCCATCTTGTCGTCTGTGTCATCAGACATATGTTTCAGTAAGGACGATGCAATAGCTGTGGCGAAAGATATGTTGGGTATAGCTCAAGATTGCAAGTTCTTTTTTAACGTTGAGTTTGTATTTGTCAGCAAGCTCTTTCACAGAAACGTTAGCAAGTGGTTACCTATGGCCGAGTATGTGAAGTAGCATTTACAAATGCTCAAGAATGAGTGGTTTAAAGCATGTATGCATGAGTGAAAGGGGCAACTAAAAGATACAAAACTATTTTAGTGTGGTGCCTTTATTTACATGCACATCATATCTTACCTGCATAATATTATCTAAGTGTACCCTTTCTTTGATCCCTTGGAAGCTTATGCTTTAGAGGCCAGCAATTTGTCTCTGGGTCCCCATGATCGGGATGACACTTAGAGCAAGCAAACTGTGCAAGAATTTTTTTTTAGATGTTGTATCCCCAAGAATACTATCAATCCATATGGGTTACATTCCCCTGGTTTACAACATGGCTTTTACTTGCATTTTACACAATTTTGGTGCTGTGGTGACAAGTGCCACAACCGGCATGAGGTTTTTCATTTGCCAAGGAGTCTGTTTCTGTAATGGGGTACCTGTAGCACATGCACATTTTTTAAATGCTAGCACCTTGACAGCACACCTCGTTATCAGTGTGGGTTTTTTTCTAGTATGGCGGATAAGCCCATATTTGAGCATTTTGAAGCTCCCCGAACTGAAACACAGCACTTACAGGTTGCATTTCATACAGACAGGCATTCACTTTTCAGCATTCTCAAGATATGAAGATATTGGACTTAGTTTTGAGCCTGAGGAGTTTACATTTCCTAGCTTAGTCAGATATTTGCATTCTTACGTGCCCTACAATTAATTGCAGGATGCCAAAAGGCGGTCCACCGAAAGACCTCCACAAAGGGAGGGGGGCAACCACTCCCATACTCCAAGCCTGACCAGGAACAGGTGGACTTGAAGGGCACGATACATGAGATCATTGCAGAGGAACTTCGAAAAGCAGCAAGTGCGAGCTCATCTTCCGCTTCCACCATGGGTAGCCGTCAGGAGTTGCTACCTCTCGGGGGTGAGCAGGGAGGTGTGCAGCCCGCAGGAACTCAGACGAGTGTTCAAAGTTCCAGGTCAGAACTTTCAAACAATGGTGTGTGGTCAGCTCAGTACTTCTGGTACCCAGTGTAAAGTGGTGCACCAGTTGGCTTCCACGAGTGCCACTCTGAAACCAGAACCACGCCCTGGGGGGGGGGGGGGGGGGGGCATGAACTTCTCGCCAGCATGATTCAACAATGTACATGTACTTGTATGTCCTAACATATTAATGGTATTCTGTAAAGCTGTTGAATCTGAGAAAATAATCTCAATAAATACATAGCAAGAAAAGACCACTTTTTTTATGCAAAATGACCAATGAGGTGAATAAATGTGATCATATGGTCAGAGCTCAATTGACATTTTCAAAGTGTAGCCTTTCTAGTCTAATTAGAGACACACTGTGACTTCAAAGTTTTGCCAATGCTCATTCATGCATGACACAATCAATAAAGTGTGACAGTGATGGTATATGTCTTTAGTATTGATTACTATAAATTATCCAGCCAAATATGAAAGTCCTACTTAGCGTGGACAGTGAAATAATATACCACTCCAAAGTTTTTTCTCTAATGCTCAATCAAACATGAGATGACCACTTAAGTGCCACAATGATGACACATATCACTATAGATCATTACTATAAATCATGCAGCCAAGTATAAACGACATACCTGCTGTAATAAGTGAAATACTGCCCTTCCAAACTTTTTCTCCAATGCTCAATCAAGCATGGCATGGTCGATTAAACCCAACAGTGATGGTACATATCTCTTGTGATCATTACAATAAGTCATTCAGCCAAGTTTGAACAACCTACCTAGTTTAGTTAGTGAAATAATGCCACTCCAAAGTTTTTTGTTGACAGACGTCTCCTTTGAAACTTAAAAGCTTCATACACTATTCCACTATACCAACACTGGTATAAACAGGTAAATAGTAATACAACTTTTTGCACCATAAAATAGACTAGAGGTGTTGTGAGGTAAAGTGTACTAAGGTATTAGCTGAAAGCCACCTCTTCCACTGTACTGGATGAAGATTAAAAAGAAAGAAATCCTGCAAAAAGTGAGTATGATCATGGTTTTCCAACTTAAGACAGACTAGAGAAAATTCTCTAGGTGGGCTAAGTATACTTTACCTGTTACCACTCTAAACACTTTGAGGACTATACTTTGTTATTTCAAACTCCATCTTGACACAATTTGACAAATGTTCTTGAGTTAGTGTTGTATTTATTTGGTATTTGATCATATCTCTGGAAACATTTCAACAGAGTTTTGTGTAGTTGTTGTTTTTTATAACCTTTGTGTTGTAGTTTATGCAACAAAGTTTTAACCCTATTGACAAAATCACTAAAAAGTGTGGTGTTTCTAGCAATATGTATGACTTGTCCGATACAAACTCCATATGCTTGTTTCTCTGGAATGTTTCCTGTCAGATCAGGGTACGAGATAATATCAAATTTGAACTGGTCTCTCTTGTCAAATATTTTTGTTACATACAAAGATAAAATCACACCATCCAATTACTAATAAAGTATCAAACACTATTTTTCAGACCCCACCCATTCCCACCTGGCACTTCAAACAACCATTCCTAGACCTGCAACTACATGAACAAATAAGTAATCAAGACCCCCCTGTGCTGTGTAGATCACCATGCTCAGAAAAAGTAAGAAATGAATACAACAACCACTTACACATTTATACAGATGAATCCAAATCTGATAACGAAGTCGGCTGCGGCATCTACATTGATAGCTTTCAAGTATCATATAAATACAAACTAGACCCAGACCACTCAATATTAACAGATGAACTAATTAATAGCCATACTCAATGCACTCCAGTGGTGTGAAGACGTTAAACCTCAAATAGTTGCCATATTCTCAGACTCACTCTCTTCCCTTGAATCACTGAAAGCTATGAACCCATGCTCCAGACCAGACATATAATTAAGAGATTTACTACACATTAAAAAACATTGAAAAATTAGGCATAAAAATATCATTTATATGGGTCCCAAGCCATGTAGGTATCAAAGGAAATGAATATGCTGATAAGGCAGCTAAAGATTCATTATCATTTACAAATAGAACAAATATAAGGCTAGGTTTTGATGAAGCCAAAAATAAAATTTGGAAAGATACATATAAAAAATGGCAGAAAACATGGAATGAGAATACAGAAGAAAAAAAACAGCACTATAAACACCTACACCCAAAAATCACACCCAAAAAATTCACCTATAAACTCAGAAATAGGAAGGATGATACAACAATATTCAGGGTTATTTTGGGTCACTCTACCTTAAAATACTGCACTAGCAAAAATAAACATTGTAGACTCTAATTTATGTAATCTGTGACAAACCGCAGAAACAACTGAGCACTGCCTGTTACACTGTAATAGATTTACAGCCCTATGAGCAGACTTAATACTAACCTGTAACAAACTCAACATCCAGAAAACCAAAAAGAACATTCTAACAAATAGAGAAGCAATAGGTGCTACCATCCAGTACATTCGATCAACCAACAGATTTAAGTAAACAATGTAATAATAAACCAATTAAATACACCTAAATATATAATGAAATAGCAACTACCCATTCCATCCCTAACTAAAATGTATTTCTCTCTCTTCTCTTTCAGACCAAGAAACACCACCACAGGAAACTGATAATAACGGATTCTTTGGGGAAATATCTAAAACATCTGAAACAAACATGGATCTCGGCCCACCAAGGAGCCCATATTGAAAACATACGCGATCTGGTCAAGAATGGAACAATCATTACCCAAGGGAATGGAGTTATTCTCCTCCTTGTAGGTACTATCAACATTGAAACAAACGACGTGGATTCCATGGTCTCTAAATACAATCTTCAATATACGCATTAACCTACCAAAACCCAGGAGCAATAAATATACTTATCCATCCCACTGAGACCCATAGACTATTCAGTAAACAATGCAAAAGGTGTAGAATTCAACAACCACATAAAGGCACTGGCAAAAAAGCACAAACATGGATATAATAACAGATATCTTGTTTCTTTGGTAACGAAGCTCTTGTATATGTTATTATATATGAGAGATGGCTTCAAATGGGGGATGGACCAGTCTCACCTGCTTATGATGTTTTTGATGAAAGGAAAAGTAGGACGGACCTAGAATAAGCCACATTTCATAAAAAACAACAGTGGTGGGAACAATGGTGCTGGCCCTGCTAACAATACAAGTGCAGGACGTAAAAATCAAAGGTTTCCCCCCTCATTTGCTGTGGACGGAGCTGAGATTTGTAGCAACTTTAATGGTTTGAGGGGATGCAGGTGGGGGTCTGGTTGTTGTTACGGCCATGTGTGTAATGTAGAAAGAAAGGTTATGCATGCGCGACTTGGACAAAACTTGGAATCTTGGAGCTGCAACAAATAATCAAACTTTGAGAGACCCATGGTTGCTACACGACATTGAGACCAACCTATGTTATATTGAAGGTATAGAGACTCTGCACAGTCATATTTTGAGCTATTTTTGCAAAAAGCTAAAATTTGTGGACTGAATCCAAGTAGTTGCTTATGCAGTATCATGAAGCCCAGACGGTCACGTATATGGAAGTTGTACTGTTCAATAATTCACAAAACCCTGAGTTTTGTTCACAAAACCGTGGGGTTTGCTTTTTCAAAACCCTGAGTTTTGCTAACAAAACCATAGGTTTTATCACAAAACCCTGGGTTTCGTTAGCAAAACCCAGGGTTTTGTTACAAAACCTTGGTTTTTGCTCAGTTATTGAATTTTGATATCATTTTGGACAAAACCCTGGGTTTTGCTACAAAACTCTGGGTTTTGTGTACAAAACCGTGGGTTTCATGAACAAAACCCAGGGTTTTGGTACGAAACCATGGGTTTTGTAGTAAAACTTTGGGTTTTGAGCACAAAACCCACAGTTTAAGAGCAAAACTCCGAGTTTTGATCACAAAACCCTCGGTTTTGTTATATTTTGAACAAAATCCACAGTTTTGTTGCTAATACCCTCGGTTTAGCCAGAAAACCATGGGTTTTGTAACACTTTGAAATAACAGAACAAAACCGTGGGTTTTGTGAGATTGCAAAACTCTGGGTTTTGTGACATCACGGATCCCAGGGTTTTGAAAAGGTGCAATACCCAGGGTTTTGCAACCAACCAATCATCATGACAGCTGTTACTTGGTAGGCCTTGCGAGGCTACTCAACTAAAAAATAGCGTCAAACTACAAGTGGCTCAGTTATTGTGATCAATAACATCATTATTGGTTACCACGCGCAAAGTCTACCCCTTTGCGACACGATGAGAATATAAATTATGTATAAGTTAAAGGACTAGAGGTTGTGCATCCAGTGTTCAAAATAATCCACACGCTGGCGCGAGGAGCCGCATGGACTATTGAATGCACAGCCTCGAGCTCTTGAATTTGCGTAAAACATTCGATCCGTTGCAAATACGTAACTTATCGCACAATATATGATAGAGCCCTGGAAATTTTTGTCGAAATAGCGTTTTCGGTCCCATTCTTCAACCATTATTGTCTGAAATGTTCAACAGTTATTGGTTGCGGTCATCTTGGCTTCGACTGGCGTGACCTAGATGTGAGGGAGTAAACAAAGCCGCGTGGTCCGACCACCAAAGAATATGAAAACCTTACTTCCTGTATCCGTACTAGCTCACGTGGCCACATGCTTAGCTTGTTTGACTGCCAGTCAAGGAGTGGCTGGATCGATACCTATCAAATTCTTTTAAATTTTTTAATTCATTAATTTAATCGAGTAGAAATTTTGGACTTGCATATTTCTCAATGTTGAAGTTGTTGGTTCTGGTAAAAGAACAATACTGTGAAGCCAGAAAATGTCTAACTGCCTTTTCGTTTGTTGTGTTTGTTTATTTATCAATTGGTGGACGTGCGTGTGTACACTGAACCATTCGACAGTTTTTGAAAAGGTGCCAGGCTGTCTTGGCGTTATTTCCAGTGCCTGTCAACAAAAAACTTGCACACAACTCAGTAGTGGGAATACGTAGTTTGTATGGGGGTAGTGGCTGGCACAGGGACATGCCGTTACAGGCGGGGTTTTCACCCTTCCAAGTTCCAGTTGCAGAGCTCCCGGGGAAGAGCTTTAGAATCTTTCACCAGAGCTGACACAGAAATAGATGCACAATTATGAATGGTGGGAATGAAGGTGGAGTTAAAGAATACCATGTAACAATTTAAGAATTAGTCGTGTTGAGATAATTATCACCATGATGTGATGTGGCAATCGTTTTGTAATCAACGGTCGCATAATTACTGCAGGCAGCGGCACAACGTACGGTGGATTTTAACAACGCGGCAGATCAGAGGCCTTATGCTGCGAAAACTTCAGCCCGTTCGCCCGGGCCGGTGGCACGGTCCCAGAAACTGAAAATCAGTCTTAATCTATTAAATTTCTTAAAATCACATACACGTCATACATCTTACATGTTTTCTCTCGTAGTACCTAAAATATGAGCTCATGAAGTGCACACAGTGATAAAATACACGAGATTTTAAGTCGCGAGTCGATGGAAATTTTCCGAGATCCGCCATCTTAGCATGATATTGGTTTATAGCAAGTTCAGAAAGCAAGCCGTGTTGTGAGTGGTAGGCATATCCATATGACCAATTTGGTGGTAAAACACAAAACCGTGGGTTTTGTGACGTCACGAATCCCAGGGTTTTGCGAATTATTCAAAACCGTGGGATTTCTGACGTCAGAAAACCCTGGGTTTTGCAAATAATTGAACAAAACAACTGGAAAACCCAGGGTTATCAGGACAAAACTCACGGTTTTGAAACGAAACCATGAGTTTTGTGAAAAAAATGGATAACAAAGCAAAACCCTGGGTTTTGTTACAAAACCCAGAGTTTTGTGCGCAAATCCCTGGGTTTTGTGGCAAAACCTTGGGTTTTCCAAGCAAAACTCGCGGTTTGGTTTACAAAACCCTGGGTTTTGTGACAAAACCCAGGGTTTTGTGTCTATTATTGAACGAAATTTTAAAATTCTGATATTTGCTCTGGTATCCTGAGTAGTGTACAAAACCCAGGGTTTTGTGACAAAACCCTGTGATTTGCAAGCAAAACTCAGGGTATTCTTACAAAACTCACGGTTTTACGTACAAAACCCTGGGTTTTGTACCAAAACTCTGGGTTTTGCTTACAAAACCCAAGGTTTTGGTACAAAACCGTGGGTTTTGTACACAAAACTCAGGGTTTTGTGAATTATTGAACAGTACAACTTCCATACACATACACCAGATTACGTAAGTGCCACAAGTACTCGCTCCATATTCACCCAACGATAACATGGACAACAAAACGGCGGGAATGCACAGCATTATGTTAATGAGGAGGAAAGTTATTCCCACTCCCAGCAGCAAGGTGGTGAAGAATATTCACTCTATAATATGCCATCTGGTGGCAGTGTCAAACCAATTTATGTGCCAATGATAATAAATGGGAAAGAGTTATCAATGGAAGTGGACACTGGTGCGTCCTTTTCGGTGGTAGGTGCAACTGCAGTTCAAAATCTATTGAGCTTACAAGACTTACAATCTTCAAACATGGTGTTGCAAACTTATGGCAAGGAGCAATGAAAAGTGAAAGGGGAGCTCCTGTGCGATGTCGATGTCAGTTACAAAGACCAGTCAGTAGATGGGTTAAAGCTGTATGTGGTGCCTGGAAATAAACCTGCTTTGCTAGGCAGAGACTGGTTAGCCCATGTCAGGCTAGACTGGGCAGAGGTTGGTACATCAATGACCAAAATTAACAGTGTAAAAAATGCAAATGGAAAAGCACAAGAATGGAAAGCAAAATTTCCAAGGTTATTTGAAGAATCCCTGGGGAAATTAAATGTCTACAGGGCTAGAATCAAGCTAAAGCCAAATGCAGTGATTAAGTTTTGCAAAGCGGCGGCCGTGCCATATGCGATTAAAGACCAACTTAGTGCTGAAATTGACCCAAAGGTGGCACTGGATATATTAGAGAAGATCGACTATGGTGAGTGGGCTTCACGTATCATACTGGTGCCTAAAAGTGACAGTTCCTTACGGATATGTGGGGACTTTAAGCCAACGGTGAACCCAGCGATTGAAGTAGACCAATATCCACTGCCAACCCCAGATGGCTTGTTTGCAAAGCTTGCAGGCGGAGTGAAATTTACGGAGCTGGGCTTGTCACACGCATATGAACAGATTGAATTGTCCGAGAACAGTAAGCAGCACTTAGTGCTAAATACTCATAAAGGTCTTTACCGTTTTTCGCGGTTGACCTACGGTGTGTTTTCCGCTCCAGCGATATTCCAAAATGTCATGGAATCATTACTGGCGGATATCCCTGGTACAGGTGTGTTCCTGGATAACATAATTATCACAGGTGTCAGTGAGAGGTCACATGACCAAAACATAGCAGTATGGTCTCGCTTGAATAAAGCAAACCTGAGGCTGAAGTTCGCAAAGTGCTCCTTCAGTGCTGACGAAGTATGTTACCTGGGTCATAAAATTAGCTCTGCTAGTATCCACACACTACCGGATAAAGTATCCGCCATTGCCCAAGCCCCTGCTTGAATGTATCTGAGCTACGCTCGTTTTTAGGAATGGTACAGTATTATCAACGCTCTTTGTCAAATCTAAGTTCTCAGCTTGAGCCACTCCATGAACTATTACGTGAAAATGTCAAGTGGCATTGTTCGTCCCAGCAACAGAAAGTGTTTGGGGATATTAAGAGCCAATTGCTGTCAGCCCCAGTCTTGGTGCACTATGATACAAACAAGCCAATAGTGCTATCATGCGATGCATCTCCCTATGGTGTGGCTGGTGTGCTTAGTCACGACGGAAGATGGTCTGGATCAACAGGTTGCTTTTGCCAGGAGAAAGCTATCACTGGCGGAGAAGAATTATAGCCAATTGGATAAGGAAGGCCTAGCTATTGTCTTCGTTGTAAAGAAGTTCCATAAATATTTGAGTGGAAGGCATGTCGTAATACACACAGACCAGAAGCTGCTACTCGGTCTGCTTGGTGAAAATAAAGGAGTACCACAACATGCATCCCCTAGAGTACAGCGGTGGGCTGTGACCTTAGCTGGCTATGACTATAAGCTTGTGTACTGCAAAGGTTCGGACAGCGGAAATGTAGACTGCTTAAGTAGGCTACCTGTGAATGAAGCGCCAAGTTCTATTCCAGTGCCTGCAGAAATTCATGCAAATTATCAGCACATGGACTCAGTCTTGTCGGTGAAAACAATTAGAACTTGGACCCAAAGCGACCCCGTGTTATCGCGCGTCACAGAATATGTTATGTCTGGTTGGCCTGAAAATCCGCCATGCCAGTTAAATGGCCAGCTCAAGGTATATTTCAACATGAAGGATGACATCAGTGTGGAAGATGGTGTTTTGGAACGTGGATCCTGAGTGATTGTATCACAGAAAGGTCGAGAACAAGTCTTGACAGAGCTCCACGTAACACATCCTGGAATAACCCGTATGAAGGCCCTCGCCTGCAGTTATGTGTACTGGCCAGGTCTCTATGCAGACATTGAAAAGACAGTGAAGTTGTGTAACTCATGTCAAGTAAATAGGAAGGATCCTGCAGAAGCCCCATTACACCCTTGGGAATGGCCGAATCGGCTGTGGCATAGAGTGCATGCGGACTTTGCTGGACCGTTTATGGGCAAAATGTTCCTACTCCTTATTGATGCGCACTCAAAATGGACGGAAGTCCACATAATGAACAGTACCACAGCAGAAGCCACAATTGAGAAGCTGGAATCCACTTACGCATCACTAGGATTACCTGCTTATATGGTGACAGCCAATGCAGCAGTATTTATGAGTCAGGAACTCAAATGATTCTTCCATGCATATGACATAAAGCATATCACTTCTGCGCCGTACCACCAAACGGATGGAAAATTGCCGTCAACAGAGAGGATCCAAAGCGGAAGGGAGTGCTGTTGGAGCCAAGACCAAACAGCATGGTTTGCAGTGCACATTTTGTGCCCCCCGACTACAAGCCAACTCTGTTGGGTATGTAAAACTTCAAGTCTGTACTTAAAGACCACGATCTCAGACTCAGTGCCAGTTTAATCACATTAATAAATATTTATTATCTGTAACGATCGTAAATGATCCAAGTCAAAGTAACAGGCTCTCGGCAAGGCCATTAGGGCTGTTTTACAATCAGGGTACACTTTTGTAATTTTTTTGCTTTATGGACCTTTAGATAAATCCTTGATAAACAATCTGAAATTTTGCTATGCCTTTCTGAAACACTATGTGCGAGTCACAAATTGATGCACTTACATGGCGGCTCTATCATTTGTTCCATGGGATACGGGCTCAAGTGTGTCTAATTTGGACGGAATCAATCATGATCATTTGCTGTAAAAGCTTTGCTTGTCATACTTGTGACATATGATATTTAGGTAACTTTGAAAATAAATATATACAATTTTGATGATGTGCTATTCCTGTGCTGCTTTATTGCCACAAACAATGTTTGAATCACTTATACTCTTTAGACACAAGAATACTGTTGAAACATATACCCTGGACTGGTTATTATTTCCAGCAGTATCATTTACCTGTATGTCCAAAAAAAGTCCTCTCCGCAACAAAATCTTCTCACTTGCGGTCATTCAATTGGATGATTGTGTCACAAAAGTACATGAGTCATGGTAAAATTTAACAATGCCACCAGCTTGCCCATCTTGTAGACTGTTTTTAAAGTGAAAAAGGTATCAGTTATATGTTATATTTTCTGAATAAGCTTATTTGAAACATGAATAATGTGTGAAAGAAGTAGACGTGAATACTTTAATTTTGCTAAAATTTTCGTTTTGAGTTAAAAATTTCAGTTTTTCATCATAATAAATGATGTTTCATGGAGTAACTCTTCTATCATGAGCATATGATCAAAGCCACAGTCATTTTATTGCATGTTCTGCATGAAAAGACTTTTTCCCTTTATTTTTGTTTTTGCTGACACTTAACTTTAAAATTAGCAATATTGAGGCCAATTGTGCATTAGATCGTCTGAAATTTTAAATTTCATTGCCAAAAGTTGTGGTTTATTATGTGACATAAACATTTTTACTCAACTAAGAGATTTATTTTTGACCCCCTCTGACACAGACCCATGTACCCTGACTGTAAAACAGCCCATTATCAGCTACCAAGTTGTGTGTGTGTGTGTGTGTGTGTGTGTGTGTGTGTGTGTGTATTCAGTGAACCAGACGCTGTGTATTACAGCTGTGAAGGGGCCCCCTGAGGTGTTAATTAGCCCTGATAAACAACTGTGATAAGCTTCTGTGCTACTGGTCAGCCCATGATCGTGTATTCATGAAGCTAGTATATATGATGCTCTCTCTCTCTCTCTCTCTCTCTCTCTCTCTCTCTCTCTCTCTCTCTCTCTCTCTCTCTCTCTCTCTCCCTCTCTCCCTCCCTCCCTCCCCCAACTTGTCCAAGGTAGATCATCAGACAGCACTTAGGATATTTTACAATGATAAAATCTTTCTTTCTTTTTCTTTCTTATCTTCTGATTTATTCATTCACATGAATCCATGAATCACATTTGAAGAATCAAGAATGCAGTGTATTATATACATGTATATTTCAGATAAGTTTATTAAAACAACAATCTTATGCATGATATATTGTAGATTATTAGTATTCTGAAAATGCACATATTTCCCATTATAGGTGAAAGAAAATTCCTAAAGCCAGGTGTTGTGCCATCGGTCTTTAGCATCAAAGATCCGGTTAGGAAGAGTCAGCGGGAAGTTAGATCTGCAGCGAGAGAACGTCTCCAGCAACGGGAAACTCTGTCTGTACCCGAGATGGACAATGAAGTTACTATAAGCTGTGCCACCTCACATGAAAGCCAAGTTAGTTCAAGTACTGTTGTACCTGTTAATACTGATCAGTCATCTCAGTGCAACATCCTCACGCCAGCATCCACCAGGTACAGAGTGGAAAAGTTTGCAGATGATCCTGAAGCCATCCGATACTATACAGGTCTTGATGACTATGCACATTTCCAGCTTGTTTTGGCTGTGCTAGACCCTGGTGTTTTTGAACTTCAACAAAAATGCACCATACTAGAGGAGGACCAGTTATTCTTAACACTAATGAAATTGCGTCTTGCAATAGATGACCAGGGACTTGGTTACATGTTTCAGTTATCACGGACTACTGTTTCTAATATTTTCTGCATGTGGGTGAACTTCATGTATTTTCAGTGGCAAGAACTAGATCTATGGTTGCCACATGACATTGTGCAAGAGCACATGCCAGCAGATTTTAAGTGTCTGTTTCCAAACACCAGAGTAACATTGGATGCTACAGAGGTGCCGATTCAAAAACCCAGGAATGTAAATGATCAGAGTGCAACCTTTTCCTCCCCTTAAATGTGTCTCTGTCATGGCCACTACATCCATGTCTTCCTCCTCAGCAACCATGCAAATATCTACCATCTTTCCTCTAACTCCTCTGCAGTTTACATACCCCACTCTAATCCTTGACCCCTGGTCCTTCCTTTCTGCTTTCTTTCCTCCTTTTTCCCTGCCAGTCAGAGCCTCTTGAATGGGTGCTGGGTTATCTAGTTTCCCTGCTGCTGTTGCACCCACTCACTATACACCTGCCCTAACCTGTTTCCTATCTGGCTCAGGTGCAAACCATCCCGCGCAAACATCTCCCTCCTGCCTACAAAGTCATCCCATACATCCCAGAAGGCAAACCCTCTCTCCCTGCACATCCCTCGAGCTCCCATCTGCCTATGAATCGCTACAATTCTGCTGGCCTCCCACCCACTCATCTTATACCTGGGTGAAATCCCCATCACAAGAGGCTCACAGTCTAACTGCCATAACCTTTCGAACAGCCTCTTGTACCTCCCCAGCACTATCTCTGTTCCCACCCTGCCTGCCGCTTCCTCCCCCCTCCTCTCTGTCCGCTAGGTCGCTAGTACCTACCTGAACCACAACCCTCAGACACTCCCCACTAGACCTAACTAACCCCTCTACATGCTCCTCTACTACATCCCTAATCTTTGCCCCTGGTAACCACACCCTAACTCTATTCCCTCTATCCTGCCTACAGAACATCCTGTCTGCCCTCCTTACAATGCTACTTCCCACAACGATTGGCTGTCTAACCCTCTCTCCCCTCCCCTCCTTCCCTAATCTCCGCCTGGTCACTACAACCTGCTATCTGTCTCGCCTCCTCCATCCCACCACTCCCCTGCCCCACCTCACTGCCCCCCCCCCCCCACAGCCCTGGCCCTGTCTCTAGCCTCTTCTAGCTCCATTTTCAGGGCTGCGACCTGAACCTCTAAGGTCTCAACCCTCCTACACCTCCCACACCGGTGCACGACAGTTCGTCGAATGCCGATTCGTCGAACTGTCATCCCGTCAATGCTACATTCTGCCTACAGACTTGTTCGTCTGACACCCTTTTCGTCTGAGACAATTTTGCCTAATGACAGTTTGGTCTAATGCACTTTCGTCGACAGGTCAACCTGTCGAAAAACAATTACTTACTTTTTCCCGCTCTCATTTCCTTTCTTTGTCGAGGTAATAAACTTGGGGCATTGTATAGGCTATTTGTTTCTATTGGCCTTGATTTAAATAAACGAGGATTTTGCTTTGGTCTTCACATTCATTTCGACATGTCTTCTGACGAAGAAGGAGCTACCGGTGGAGCGATCGGGTATGGTACCACATACCCAAGCACTCGGGGTGGCATGAAGTTAACCTTTCGTGGGTATCGCTACACTAAGGATAGGAAACATAACAAAAAAATTTACTGGAGATGTGAAGATCGTTCTTGCACAGGCCGCGCTGTATCCCAACTTGACCTGGCAATCATTAAACTTAAGGAGCACAACCACTTACCCGATGAGGGGGAAAGTAGAGTGCAGATGGCCGTGTCCAATATGAAAACCAAAGCAAAATCCTCGAGAGAAACTACTTCTGCCATTGTTAATAAAGAAATTTCGGAGGTAGATGCTTCTTTCCTGCCATACCTCCCAAAGGAAGGCTCAGTTAAACGTGGTATTCAAAGAAGTAGGCGCCGGAACCAACCTACTCTCCCCTGCAATGCCGCTGAATTTGATCTTTCCCAGTATGAGGAAAATTGGGTCATCCATGAGGATACCTGTGGCAACGATGGCGGGGACCGCGTAGTAATTTTTACAACCAATAGCAACCTTACAAACTTGTCAGGTTGCCGCACGTGGTACGGCGATGGAACTTTCTCTGTAGCACCGAGAATTTTCTATCAGCTGTATACCATTCATGGATCCGTCTTGGGACAGGTGTTTCCCCTTGTGTTCGTGCTGATGACCAAAAAGTCCAAAACAATGTATAAAAAAATGTTCAGGGGCATTGTGACTCTTGTGAGGAGGGTCCGTGATGCCATCTTTCCACCATTTGTATGGAATGTTTATGAGCGGGCAAGGCAGGGTCTTCCAAGGACTAATAATCAGCTTGAAGGTTGGCACCGTAGATTTCAGACTGTCATCAATAAAGCTCATCCAAATATTCATGAGTTTATGGCCAGACTACTAGAAGAACAAAAACACTCCCAAGCAACAATCCAACAATTGCCGGTCGCCGGAGCGGAGCCAAAACAACCAAGGAAAAAGGTACACACAAATCTATTGCAAAAAAAAAGCATGAAAAAATACACGAAAAAATGTAAAAATATATTTACAAAAATTAAGTTAATAAAAAGAGAATAATTTTTACAGGAATTTTATTTTTTGAAACATCATTCCTAAATGAATATTGTGAATGTTGTGAAAATTTTATTCCTTTTCAGGTTCAAGCAATGAACAAGAAACTGAAGCGCATTGTGGAGCGGTATGGAGATAGACCCCTCATGGAATATCTCACTGGGATAGCATACAACCTAAAGATCTGAAGATATCGATTTATGTGTAATAAAATTTATAATCAAACCCCCAAAAAGTCCCACATGCACAAAAAAAAAAAAAACAAAGAAAATGAAAATAAAAGAATGGACATGTATAGTGCAAGAAAAAATAAAAGATTACAAAAAAGAAACAGTAGAAAGAAATTTGGGAGAAAGAAAAGAAAGCAAATATTGTGAAAAAAAAATTAAAAGTGGAAAAGCTAAAGGATAAATTTACTATTGCAAAAGTTAAAAGTAGAGAAGTGAAGTAGATTTAAAGATCTGTTTACCGAGTAAATATCACAAACTGGTCCCTTCCATGTTTGTCATTGGCCAATCAGAGAAGGGCTCATGTTTACCGATTACGTGATGGATTTGCACGCTAACCATAGTAAAATACTTGCCGAGAGAATTTTATTTCTACAGTTAAAGTTCTTCTTGGGGGGAATATATGTAATGCATATATATATATGCATTACAGTCTTGCATACTCTGTGAGGTAGGCGGTTGTGGAGCGTGATTGAGCCTGCACGATACCGACGAACTGTGCCCATCGCCGTGTGTGTACTGCAAGTGCATTTCGGACAGTCTTATTCCGTCGACCTTTTTTTCAACCACTTTTAGACAAATTTCAGACAAATTTAGACCAAAAGGTAGATCGACGAAAAGTGCATTCTCCCTACTGTACATTCGACGTAAGTTACATTCAACCAATTGTCGGGTAGGCGAATTTATCCATCGACGAAAATGTTATTCGACCGAAGGTTGTTCGACGAAGTGTCATACACCCCTCCCACACCTGTACTTCCAGCTATCTGCCTTTGCCTCCTCAAAAGGACAGGCCAACCCCATGCTCCCGAAGTCCTCCCACATACAGCACTCTTCACACTGTATGTACCCCCTCCCATCCTGTCTCCTGTTAACTGCTCCACAGCCTGACAGTGAATGGGAATATCAAACCCCAAGATCCCCTTTTCACTTTTAGGGAACAAGGGGGTAAGAAGGTGTTGACACATAATATGTTTGTTAAAAGGTTGAGGGTCTTACTACAACAGGCAAGCCTCCCGGCCTCCAAGTTCTCTGGTCATAGTTTCCGCAGGGGAGGGGCTAGTTTTGCCTTCTAGGCAGGTGTGGCTGCAGAGCTCATTAAGCAACAGGGGGATTGGCAGAGCTATGGCTACCACAGATACATCACAGTTCCTACCTCTACAAAAATTGCTGCCATTCAAAGACTGGCAACTTACCTACACCAGGTATAATTTTGGACTTGGGGTATTTCTGAACTAGTGATGTAGATGTGGTAGGTTTGTAACTGTACGGGGGGGGGAGCCTCAGGGCGCTTCATTGGGGAGGCAGGTCCCTTTTACAAGCCTACAGCATGTGGGCGGAGCTCAGGGCCGCTCCCTCATAAATATAGTGAGGGGCTTCCCCCCTTAGGGTTTTGAATGTATTAATAAACTGTGCCAAACCTATTTATTGAGTTGTGATATTGTGTATGATATGGCTTTGCCTTTAGACTTACTGTAGCAGGTATAATTTGATAGGGAGCTGATTGCAAGGCCCCGTCCAAGATGCCCAAATGGAGCCACCTTTCACCCAACTGCCGTATTGACTAAATTAAGCTTCACTCGTAAGCCCAGAATCATCAAATCAGTTGCTAACAAATATCACCAACACTTAATCTTATAATGACACTCAGTTTTGGCACTCCTGTGTCCTCAAAGTGTACATAATACCTTGCTGCAAGCCAATGCTGATAACCCACTTGTCTTCAAATGACTGGATGTTGCACTGACTTGTTTGATCCAAATCACGGCTTCATCTCCATGGCTTTATCCAAATCACAGCTTTATCCCAACAGTCTTTTTGATTTAAATCACAGCTTCACTTCCATGGCCCGCTTGATCAAAATCACAGCTTCAGTTCCATTTCAAACCACGCTGATTTACCTGTAAAGCAACATCAGAAAGAATGGAAACCAGTTATTCAACTTTTCATACACTAAACCATGATTTTCATTAGAAATCTTGTGTTATCCTTTTGGATAATATACCCCATTTCGCCACTTTTGTGACGCCCTCGGAGTGCTGACCCTTAAAGAACCTTAACGATGTGACAGCAAGTTGTATTTAGAGACTACAAACATAAAAGGTAGGGTTGGACAATGAAGTGGCCATCAATTCAGGCAACAGTAACTGACTGCTGAGGCTTATCTTCATTTAATCAGGTCCAACTCACACACAAACTCAGGGAACAATTTAGATTTTCAGAAATGTATAGCTAATTTGCTCCACAAAACAGATTTTGCGTAGCACTCAGCTAGTTTTGTGTAGCAATTTATCTTGAGCCACAAACCTTTCCAAAATTTCAACTTAATTGCATGTGACAGTCACTTATTGGCACTATACTTGCAGGTTTTTTTTATATCTTTGTATATTATGCTTAAAATTCATAATGATTCACTGAAGGGATTCAGTGATCTCCTCACTTACTCACCTAGTAAGAAATAACCTACTGTATGATTTCCAGTCCGGTTTCAGGGGCTCTTATTCAACAGACACCTGCCTGATACACCTTACAGATTTTATACCTAAAGAAATATCAAAAGGAAACTATGTCGGCATGGTCCTTTTGGATTTACAAAAGGCGTTTGACACTGTGGATCATGCCATTCTTTATAAGAAATTAGAAGCAATGGGTGTCGAATCAGTTGACTGGTTTAAAGCTTACTTAGGCAATAGAATGCAATCAGTGTCAATAAATGGAGTTGAATCAGAGCCTCTGCTGGTCCAGTGCGGAGTTCCCCAGGGGAGTATTTTAGGGCCGCTGTTGTTCTTGTGTTATATCAACGACATGCCCATAAGCGTACAGTGCAAAATCTTGTTATATGCCGATGACAGTGCACTGTTAATGCCAGGTAAATACCCTTACGCCATGGCCCAAAATCTTAGTCGGAAACTTGAATCATGTAAAGAATGGTTGACGGACAACAAGCTTTCACTTCATCTAGGTAAAACAGAGTCGATCATCTTTGGCTCAAAGAGAAAGCTGAAACAGGTAAAAGAATTCGCAGTCTCCTGCAATGGTACTAAGATTAACCAGACAAAGGCTGTTACATATTTAGGTGCCACATTAGACGAAGAACTGTCAGGAGAACCCATGGTTAATAACATCATAAAAAAAGCAAATTCACATTTGAAATTCCTTTATAGACATGCGGCATCTCTCAATCAGAAAACTAGGAAAATTCTTTCATCAGCATTAATACAATGTCATTTTGATTATTCTTGTTCCTCTTGGTTTTCAGGTCTCAATAAAACACTTCAAAAAAAAACTTCAAATATCCCAGAACAAAGTAATCCGGTTTATCTTGAATTTAAATCAACGTGACCACATTGGTCAAAAAGAACTTAATACCATTCACTCGCTGAATGTTGAAGACCGTGTACGTCAACTAAGACTCAACCATGTTTTTAAAATTTGTCACGGAAATGCCCCAGCATACATGCAACACGATTTCACTAAAATCAGTGAACGACATGGTTACAACACAAGAGGCCAAAACAAAAACTTT
>OZ026629.1:41332473-41365473 GCA_964020975.1 Hermodice carunculata | reverse complement strand
GGAATCTCTAAGCTGTCATTGCTGGGTGGAATTTATGAATATGGATCATGTTTTTCTGTACTATTTGAATATCTTCAACACTATATTAGATAGAGATATCATTCCAAATTCTATTGGGGGTTGTTAACCACTGCGCACCTAATGAATTAAAAGTAAAAGTTGTAGCAATTTAAATTATGCTAAGTAGCACCATTAGAAAATTTAAATCTTGAATAACTTCAAAGCTATAGAGATGCCATTCCAACTTCTACTCCTGTGTTGTGGAATAGTTGTACATTGCCATACCAATAATGCTTTGAAGACACACACACACACACACACACACACACACACACACACACACACACACACACACACACACACACACACACACACACACACACACACACACAGATTTGCTATGCAGCAAATCATCTTTTCTAGTTTTACATGGATTGAGAAAGTGGTGTCTCTCTCCATGGCACGTACGGGGCAATATACTTCGTACCCTTGCGATGAAGGAAATCGAAGTACACAGCATATAGCTGTTATGGCTGCCCACACATTGTGCCACGGATGCCACATTTGGCTCCACATAACATCACAGCCACTGACACATCTGTCGACATTTGTCTCGGTATTTTAGCATGCTTTCACAGGCACTGACACAAATTATTTGAAATACAGATGATAATCTTTATTGTACATAAACTAACATTACATCGCAGTATCAGACATAAAAAAAGAAGTATTACTGAAAACAAAATATATAAACAAATATACAATGTATGCGGAGGGGTGACTAACGTTACACAAGTAAGGCTACACTTGCAGTAGTCTCAATGTACTCTTTATATAATTTATGACATGTTTGAATATATATATATGTATATATATATATATATATATATATATATATATATATATATATATATATACATATATATATATACATACATACATATATATATATACATATATATATATATATATATATATATATATATATATATATATATATATATATATATATATATTATTTATTTATTTATATATATATATTTATATATATATTACCATTGTCCCCAATCACTACGAATAGAACTTCATCTTCAGGTAGAACATTTGGGAACGTGTGTCTTTGCAGTGTTTTTAAATTAATTTCTAGGTGTTGTGCATTCTGAGTGTTGTGTATTTGCTGCAATCAAGCATAAAGTGTATTTTATTTGCTACATCTGAGTTCTCCCAGTATGGGCATGTCCTTTTTCTACTTGGACTACGGTGCCTGCCAGGTTTTATTTGTGCACTAATCCGTAATTTAGTGAACTCTTTCGCTTATCCAGGGGCATGTTCATTTTCAGAGATACTAGTTATTTCAGTTTGATTACCCTAGAAGAAGAAAATAAACCTCTTAACGATATCACCCCTTTTATTGAATACCTTCTTTTTTTTTTTGGCTAAAATTGACATTTAATTCCCGTTGAAGAAGGGATCAGAAATTTGACATCTTCCTAATGTGTCTGAATGTTTTTTATAGTCAGTGAAATAATCCTAAATTGTATAGAGAATCCTACATGACAACGAATGAGTTGCTATTTTTCTGTCACGAAGGACCATAGTTGATGGGGAAAATCTCGAGTGATCGCAGGTCACGATTGATTTTCCCCATCAACTACGATCCCGGATGAGAGACAAATAGTTGTTCCCTCTTCAGCCATGTGAGATTTTGTTTATTCTTTGTTTAATTGGTTTTTCATTGCAAAAATATGCCCTAGGCCTACCCCGACGCCCACCTGGTGTGCCGTGATTGCTTACGTTCGTCGTAGTTATTCAATGTCACGTAGGCCGTATAATCAAACATCCCTGGCGCACATTTGATTTACAAAATTACAGACAAAATTACCCGAGTCGTTAAACTTACTGTTGGCCGTCAGATTGTCCCCATCATCAGTGACGGCAGCATTGCCAGCATTGCCAGCATTGCCCGAAGAAGCGGGGTGATGGCTCCCTGCCACGCTAGCTGGGACAAACGATGAAGACAGAGTCTGGGGAGTGTTTTGGACAGATGTTAGAGGTCTTTGAAAAGAAGAATAATTTCCCTGGAGAAGGCTGCACGTGGCGTGCTGTTGATTTTGGCTTGCTGTTGCATAATTGTTCACGGGCTGTGCATTTTTGTGCCCGCTCAGCTGTTGAATAATGGTTGGCGGGGCACTTGGATGTAGGCCTAAAAGTCGACTGCACATCGTGCGTCTTACAGAGTGCTTGTTTTTTTTTGTGCCAATCATCAGTCCTGCATTTTTGGCCCTAGTTTCTATCACAGAATCAAGTTTTTTTCTTACCCATTGGCTGGGATTTATACCACGGACCATCAGGTTTTCGGCCGTGATTTATGGCAAGGTAATAAGGCGAGTTCGGATATACCAAATATGGAATTGATTCCTTCCTTATTTGGAAAACCATATCTCTGATTTTACAAATGTGGTAAAAAGTAGTCCTACCCATGAGATATGGTCAACAATATCACATGGGCCAGATCCCATGGGTTTTCAATGTAATATGGTACAAAGTAGGGGATAATGTCTTTATGTTAATGCACTACGTCACTGAAGCAGGCACGTCACAATTTAGTTGTACCAATGTTTATGTCATGTGATCTACAGTCAGTTACCGGAACTAGTTTTGAATTTGACCCAACAAAATTATTCACCCTGATGCATAAAGTACAATTATATTTAAAATCTGAATTGGGCCCTTTCCAGTAATGTATTGTTTCAACATGTTTCCAACGGTAGTTTTCAATCTATGAGCCTTGAAAGATGGTGGTTCGCTAAAAATTGTTTTGCAGTATCTCGTGTAGTTGAAGCGTCATTAATATATGCTGCCTTTAACTTTGTCATCTGCTGAGATTTGACCTTATCCCACAACTGGCTACAATGTGCATTTCCTAAATATGGACAAAAAAGGCTGTTTCTTTACATCCTTTGTACATTTACCAAACTTTTAACCAACATATCAGCTGTTCTACATCTAGACCTGATCTTTCTTTGTACATCTCCATCATCAGATGAATCATTATACAACATACACCCCAGATATTTATGAATTAGGAATCTTCAGGTAGAAGATTGGGAAAAGCATGTCTTTGGAGTTTCATGTTTAAATTATGTCTGGGTTTAGTGTATTTGCCGCAATCAAGCATATAAGGTGTATTTCATTTTCTACATCTATAGTTTGGCAATATGGGTATGTCCTGTTTTCCACATATGTCCCACTATGTCTACCAGCTTCTTTAATTTAGTTAATTTAGTGAAGTGTTTGGGCCTAATGCTCTGCTAGCAACCATCATGACAAGATCATTTCCTGACATATCCCTGCACGACCTTGAAAAATAATCAAAGCCATCCATTTTATCCTATATCAAACTTCCACATGATACACATTTGTGGTACATTTGGTATCATTCGCCTTACTTTTTTTTATCAAGATTTTGAATTAAATGCCCTTTCTGAAGTGCTTAATGACCTTGAAAAATAGGTCAAGATCACAAAATTTTTGGGTCAAGGTGACCCAAAAAGTAGTCCACCAAGTAGAGTTTTAAATACAATATATTCAAGTGCAATTTTGACCTGGAGGGTCAATTCTCTTTGCAATTGATGTCCACGCTACACCGTGAAATTGCAAAGTCACTTATTCTAGATTAACATGTCAAGTGTCCTGACAAAAAAAAAAAGGTCACTGATCTTATATACCACATTAGCATTGGACAAAATCTATATCCTATAAATTTGGCATGTCTAATTCAATTACTTTTAGAGATATGGAATTTTGTATTTTTTAAGGTATTTACTCATAATTTCCATCAAAGTACAGGGGGCACCACTAGTATCACAAGCAATCGAGATTTTGACCTCTTCTACAATCCACCTAAATTTCATGAAGATCCACAAATACTTAAAGCTGCTGGACTGGTCACAAGATTTTCACATTTTGACTTGTATATTACATAATACTATAGGTGGCGCCTCCAGCATTGACATCGACATATATTTTCATCCACTTTATAAGTCCCAAAATTCATACGGGTCTAACTAAAAACCTGTGGGGCGCAGAGCATTCACAAAATGACGCCTACATTGCATCTAGCCATTTAACATTGACCTTCAACTCAAATTTAAAAAAAAAAAAAAAAAAAAAAAAAAAAAACTGTTACCTTCAAAATCCGCGTCCGGCATCCAACTTTAGATACATGTTCTGTTTGTTCAAATCGGGCAATAACTTGTCGAGTTGTTTGAGGAAAACAGTACACTACAGTTGACCAAGCGCCAAAGTCCATAATCATTGGGTCACGGCGACCCCGAAAGTAGGTCACCAAGTACAGTTTTATGTACAATATGTATTCAAGTGCAATTTTGACATGGATGCTCAATTCTCTTCCCCACTGATGCCCAAGCTACTCCCGTCATAACAAAATCACGTCTTTCAACTTTACAGGCCTGGTGACGTAACAAAAATAGGTCAAAGTCACTAATATTTGATAACATACTAGAATTGGACATAGTCTATATATCGTATAAATTTGCTATGTCTAATGGAATCACTTTTTGAGATAGGGTATTTTATGTCTTTAAACACATTTTGGCTCGTAATATCTGCCAAATTATAGTTGGCACCCATAGTACTCACAACTGAAATTTGGACCTCTTCCACAATCATATTAAATTTCACGAAGATCTATCAAACATTTAGGACGTTAGAGTGGTCACAAAATTTTTACATTTTGACCCATATATTACATGATACTGTAGGTGGCGCCGCCAAAGATTTTTATACATTTGATGAGTTCTAAATGTTATGTGGGATGTCTTGAAAATGTGGGCTGCATCGCACTCACAAGCCAAAAGTTTACGCACGGACGGAATAACGGATAGACGGACGGATATGTGTGATACCAAGAGCTCTGTGACTTTCGGTCAGCATAGATAAAAGTATACTTTTCGGCCAAAAAAGTCACATGATAACCATACAACAATACGAGATACTCATATTAACTGGGATTCTGTGCCACCTGGACAGCATGGAACTTGAGAGAAAGGAGGACAGACTAATGTCTTAACCAGGCCAGCTGGGCTTCTATGATAAAAATAATATTTAATTAATTTTTGTGTGTTGTGTATTTGCTGGAATGAAGCATATAAGCTGTTTTTCATCTGCATTTAGTGGTATTTGTATCTCCTAAGAAAGATTAAATTGACCCAAAAAGATTAAATTGAAAATTGAATCCGGTTTTCCACTTATGTCCCACTGTCTAACACTTTGCAATTTAAGTGGTGGGCACTTATCCTTATTTTAGTGAACTGTTTGCTTTTATCCAGGGACATATTTATTTTCAAGTATTCTTTCCGTTCAAATACAGATATATTTTTTAATTTGCAATCAATCCTGTGTTTGGGGCTTCTCTCTCTCTCTCTCTCTCTCTCTCTCTCTCTCTCTCTCTCTCTCTCTCTCTCTCTCTCTCTCTCTCTCTCTCTCTCTCTCTCTCTCTCTCTCTCTCTCTCTCTCTCTCTCTCTCTCGTTCGTTCGTTCGTTCGTTCGTTTGATACCATGTTTTGACAGTTGGATCAGTCCGGCTATGAGTGCCATCTGGTGGCTGCACGGCGCCTGCGGTGAGTCAAGTGTGGCCCAGACTGGCCACGTACCTATGCAGTATAATGGCTTGCCTATAGACATTTGAGGTCTCATGCTGGTAATTCAGGAAAAAATAAACAATTATCATTTTGCAGCTTATTAAAAGGCTTCAAACACACAGACAAACCTAACATGCACGGGAAAAAATATCCATGGCTGGGAATGGGGTGGGTGAGACCATAATGACTGAGCATAATGCACCCAACAGCGATGTTTTAACCACATGCCAACATTTTTCTGGGAGATCCTGCTAGTTTACAAGTTCTAATAACTGGGATCGATCCGGAAATTTAAACTTAGCGCATGTTGTTCTAAATTGTTTTAGTTCTCACCAAGGAGTATATGTGCGAACCTCTCTGCAGATATTTTTTTCATTCCATACAGTTTTTAATTTTTTGCAGACAGTTTTTAATTCCCTGCAAGTAGTTTACCCACAAAATTATGGATCAGGAAATAAAAATTCTGTGCACATGATTAAAAGCCTTGAGTGTCGGTCATAAAGATTGACGCGCATAAACTCCCTGTTGAGAATTAAAAACTCACTGCACGAAAATTAAAAACTTTCTTCGAAAAATTAAAGATGCTCTGCACAGAATTTATGAGCCATGGAGATGTCCTTCCAAGTTGTTTTGTCCAAAAATTGCGGTAAATTGTGAATGTGATTGTACGTATAATACTTTTCAAATGAAATGTCGGACAAATTTGCCTGTAAAGAAAGAGAGAAAGAAAGAAAGAAAGTAAGAAAGAAAGAAATAAAGAATCTTAGAAAAACATGTCTGTAATATGGTGAACCACAGGCACAAACTTCATAGGGCACCCATTGATAACCACGTGATGGCGCTCCAGTCATTGAAGACCCGAAACTAGGCGAACTCCACGGGACAATTAAGGGATGGTTCAACATTTTCATCATTTTTGAATTAGTACTTACAGTACGCAAGGGGGGAGGGGGTTAAATGGGTCTGTACACTTTCACTGGATATGGAAAATGATGGTCATTTTTTGGCCTGTTTTGCGCAATTTTGCTATTATTTGGGGGGGGGGGGGGAATCATCATTTTTAAAGTACTAATTTGGGGGGAGGGAGGGGGTCATGAAATTTAGTACCCTAAGTACTAACTCAAAAATGATGATAATGTTGAACCATCCCAAAGTAAACTGCTTGAAAGCAGCCATGAATAACGTCATACTGAGGCCAAGCATTAGCTCTATTTTGCCACGGCGATAATTTTTGACTCATCAATTAGCGTTGCAAGTAACTACATAAACGTGTAGTGTTACAATAGCTACAATCTGAGTGCAACATGATGAAACTTGGATTAAAAATTGACCTATTTCTGGCTAGATGAAAATTACAAAGGTCCAATTGACCTGGACTTTTGACCTTTAGAGGTCACATGTAAATCACAAAAATGTTCAGCGTTACAATAGCTACAATTTGAACCCAACGTGATCAAAATTGAATAAAAATTTACCGAGTAACCTATTTCTGGCTAGATGAAAATTTCAAAGGTCCAAATGACCTAGATTTTTTACCTTTAGAGGTCACATGTAAATAACAAAAATGTTCAGTGTTACAATAGCTACAATATGAGCCCAAAATGATCAAAATTGGATAAAAATTGACCGAGTTACGGCTGGATGAAAATTTCAAAGGTCCAACTTACCTATATCTTTGACCTTTAGAGGTCACATGTAAATTACAAAAATGTGCAGTGTTACAATATCTACAATTTGAGGCCAACATGATCAAAATTGGTTAAAATTGATTGAGTTATGGATGGAAGAAAAGTTTATAGGTCCAAATGACCTTGACCTTTGACCTTTGGAGGTCACATGTAAATTACAAAAATGTGCAGTGTTACAAGCATATTAATTGAAATTGGATTGGTTACCTGTACCTAAAATAGTTTTGGAGATATTCAAGATCTAAATTTTCAAATGGCCTTAATTTGAATAATTTTCAAAACTGTTAAACCTTTTTACAAAAACTCAAGACTTCATGTATGTGATTATTATCATGCCAAGTTTGGAGTTTCTACGTATAATACTTTTCAAATGAAATGTCGGACAAATTTGCCTGTAAAGAAAGATAGAAAGAAAGAAAGAAAGAAAGTAAGAAAGAAAGAAATAAAGAACCTTAGAAAAACATGTCTGTGTTAGCAAACAGACATAAGAGACATAGCAAAACACGGAGGAGTAACGTGATCGGATGTTTGATGGATACTTCTCAACTAGCGGCGTTATTTCATCCATTTTCTGTCTGATATCTTGACCAGATATTCATCCACCTGTGCATGATGTATTTATGATGTGAAGTGACTCGGCTCTGTGCGACAAGGTTGCCCAGTCGTCCTGGAAGGCTCGAGCACAGGATTGTTCCAAAGGCACAGACGGGGCACAATATTGTTCTCTATTATTTCCATATGTCAATTTCTGGATTCCATTGGGTGTGAAATTGGCTGCGACACAAATACAGGACGATGCACCATTGCAACACTCAATAAGCGCTCGTATGCGTTGCATGTGCACTGGAAGTTTAGCATCCATAGGTCCTTTCGCGGGCTACATAACCGCAAATCTTGAAATGTAAAGTGATATCATAGGAAGCAAAGCCAGAAAGTCAGCACAGAATGCGTGATGACTTTGTCCCATCCGCTTTGTCGAACAGTTTACAGTTATGGGAAAATTTTGTCTAGCGCTCTATATGAAAAACACGTTTTCCCTTTATTATCACACACTTCAGTCCAGTTCTGATCCGAGACTAGCATGATATGCAGCTTGTTATGTCACCCATGCCAGGCAATGAATGAGATCAGCAAAAGAAGGGGGGGGGGGCAATTTCCACATTATGAATCAACCACACTCGCATACATACAAGCACACGAATTCAAAGAAAGTAAATCCAACCACTTTCTTAACTTATGTGCATTTCATTTTTAAGGGGCCGTCTGTAAAGCTATTTTGCAATATCAATTTTAGAAAATTATTATTATTATTATTATTATTATTATTATTATTATTATTATTATTATTATTATTATTATTATTATTATTATTATTATTATTATTATTATGTAGAATAGGAACGATTAAGTACCAATCTACAATACGGCCAAATGTCGAGTTTAAAAAATGTCAATTTTAATGAGAACTTTGAAGCTAAAGAAATCATGGCTTTTGGCCTAACACCCACACGGTTTTGCAGTAAATCCAACCACTTTCTTAACTTATGTGCATTTCATTTTTAAGGGGCCGTCTGTAAAGCTATTTTGCAGTATCAATTTTAGAAAATTATTATTATTATTATTATTATTATTATTATTATTATTATTATTATTATTATTATTATTATTATTATTATTATTATTATTATTATTATTGTTATTATTATTATGTAGAATAGGAACGATTAAGTACCAATCTACAATACGGCCAAATGTCGAGTTTAAAAAATGTCAATTTTAATGAGAACTTTGAAGCTAAAGAAATCATGGCTTTTGGCCTAACACCCACACGGTTTTGCAGTAAATCCAACCACTTTCTTAACTTATGTGCATTTCATTTTTAAGGGGCCGTCTGTAAAGCTATTTTGCAGTATCAATTTTAGAAAATTATTATTATTATTATTATTATTATTATTATTATTATTATTATTATTATTATTATTATTATTATTATTATTATTATTATTATTATTATTATTATTATTATTATTATTATTATTATTATTATTATTATTATGATGTAGAATAGGAACGATTAAGTACCAATCTACAATACGGCCAAATGTCGAGTTTAAAAAATGTCAATTTTAATGAGAACTTTGACGCTAAAGAAATCATGGCTTTTGGCCTAACACCCACACGGTTTTGCATTTACAGCAGAATGTAAATGAGCTGTCAGTCAAACTTTGCTCCGCCAGGCAACAGGAAGTGATCAAACTGCTCACAGGTTGGACAGAACAATGCGCCATTGGGCTAGGGAGAGAACAATGGACCAGTGGGCCAGGGGGAGAATAATGGGCACTTGTCATATGGCTGGTAGGAATTAGCCAATCATAAGGCTCAAAAAGTGTTGATTATATGCCATAACCATTGATTATGAAAAAAATGTATCGTGAAACTTGATAATGCATCTTTTTTGGGCTGACCTTCACCCTCAATAATCGCACAAAGGGCCCGCAAAAAGAGTGAATTAAGTAAAACCTATAACTCACTCTTTCCGAATTAACCCTTTCAATGTCTAACAATAAAATTTGAAATGATTTACCTGAGTTTCCATGATAAAAACTTTCCATTCAAGTACCAGCACGCATTATACCACCAGCCACAAAACTTCTCCGGGTCAGTAGTCTTGCTGCAGTAGCATAAAAATAATTGCTGAGTTGCAATATTATCAAGTTCAATTAGAGGCACGTCATCTTCCATTTTGTGGCAGCTAGCAGATTCACGAGCTACCTGAACGCCTGAGCAAAATCACGAATGAAGTGACTCAGAAGTGAAATGACACTGTCACACGTGTGTGTAAGAATTTGATTACGTAACTGACAGATAATACGCTTTCAATCATGAAATCACTGATCCGATCTAAACACAAATGACCATTCCTACCAGCCAATGACAAATGTGTCATAACATGAAAGGAGACGATTATGGCTATTACAACTGTCTCGTGGCTTCGCCACTCGACAGTTATAAGCCATAATCGTCTCCTTTCATGTTATAACTCTCACTTCTAATCTGTTATTTTAGTGACTGAAACCAGCTATATGAAACCACATCTTTGTGATCCTCTCCTGAAAAATTTCAAATATTTCTTTTTAAACATAGATTAAAAATTATATTTTCATAAAAACATATCAAAAGTATAGTATTATAAGAGTACTTCTCACAAGACAACTATCGATTAGAGGGACTGATTACATTTTCCACAGTGGAGCTAATTAGATATAAATTGCATTTTCTCACAATTCTAATTTTCGGCCGACTTCTCAGAGATTTTCAAGTGATTGCTCGTAAACGGTTTAACCAATTTTTATGAAATAAAAAGCTCTTAAAAATATACATTCTTGCTTAGGATCGGTGTGCGGCGCTTGTAGATATTTTTCATGTTTTGTAGGTTTTTTTCGATGTTGAATTACAAACAGTGGAAAACTGAAACAGTGCCTCTTTATAAATTGATAAAAAAAAAAATCCTTCCTTTTCCATTTAAGGAAAAAACAAGAAAACAGTTCCTAGACATTACATCAGTTTTATTATACCAAATTTGAAAACTTTATGTTCAATATTATGGTTTGTAGGCCAAGAAAACATCTGAAGTGGACTCCTTTGTAATATGTAACTTATCACCTCAAATAACGAGAAAATGATGATTTTTTTCTTTACATAAAAAAAAAAGATTAAAATCTAAAAGAAAATGTAGGGGGGGGAGGGGCTAACAAGAAATATTTTAGAAAGAGTTTAATAAGATGCCGCGACGCTATATATGTTGAGCTTCACAGATGGCCCAATAAGTTTCTTTTCTTTTTTCTTTCAAAACTGCTATATGTTGCCGGTCGTAACATGGTTTGTTGCATGGGTATATCATTTCTTTGAACCGTCACTGCGGCACATGAAGGTTCAAACTGATCAAATGGTTTAAAAGCATTCAGACCAGCATATTTTGGTTTCGAATCCTATAAAACCCCTAATATATCTTTAAAGTTTATTAATTTATTTCCTCACATCATGATATATATATATATATATATATATATATATATATACATTTCTCGTCAATATGTACTGTATTTGTGTTTTCCTTTTTTTTCTTTGGTGTTTTGATTTTGAAATATTGTGTGTTGAATAAAGATGACATAGTGTATGATTGCTACATCTTTCTTTCTTTCTTTCTTTCTTTCTTTCTTTCCTTTCTTTCTTTCTTTCTTTCTTTCCTTCCTTCCTTCACGCGTTCGTCCGTTCGTTCGTTCGTTTTTTTTAAACAACGGGGTTTCTGTTTACTGATACGTTGTTACTCTTTCAGCCGCTTTGAACTGATATGTTCCGCTTTTTCTTTTTCTTTTTTTTTCTTTTGCGTTTTTTGTTTGTTTTGTTTTTGTTGCTTTTTGTGGTGATAATGTACACACTTATTCAAGGTGACAGACTAATAATTCATAAAAAATCTGGAAATGACAGCAGTCCATCTACAGTAAACAACTCAAGTAGAGGTTTACATCTAGTATGTTCACATAAAGGAGATGTAAAATATAAAAAAATATTAAAAAAAAAAAAAAAACCAAATCACATCAACTACCTGTTGATACAATTAATTTTAGATGTTAAACTACGGCTTATTCCCTGTTTTTATGCGATACCATGGCAGTTTACTCGTAGAGATGTTTGTTTTTTTTTCTCAAATTTTTGCAAAGGTTAAAAAATACACGGGATATTTGGAATAATATCAGCATTAGTAAGTACACTCACCTCGACCACCATTGCCAAGACCTCGGTGTCTGGGCATGACGCCCAAGAAATCGAGTTGAGTTGCCAACCGACTTGATCCTAAAAACCTAACAGTCCTGTGGCGCCATCTCTTGGTCCGTAAGGAACTGATGGTGACGTCAAGTGCACATGTACCCTGTATCATCCTTCCTCTTTTGAAGATTGGTCAGTTGACATCAGCTGGAAGAGGAAGCGGGGCTGTTCGGGTGCGTACCTCTGGTGGTGAGAGGTGAGTATTCTTACTAATCCTGATTTTACTCCAATATCCCGTATTAGTTACATAACGTCACCTCTCGACCCCCATTGCCGGTATACATATGTACTAGTGGTAGGGTAATCGTCACTGGTACACTGACCTCTATAGACCAGTGGGACTGGCAGCTTGGGGGCAACCATCGGTCTGTGTGAGGACGCAACATCTGTAGGGAAAACCTTGTAGCTACGTGGAGATGAGCCTGCCGAAAGCAGAATCAGAAATAACAAGAAATAAACCAGAAACCCTCCCTTACCAGCTAGCATGGGACCGCCGGTGCTCGCCAGCCAACATGACAACTGTCCGTCTCATGGGTAGACGTTATTGGTTTTAGGTCCATCTGGCCTGGAGATGTAACAGAACCTAGTCGCGAAACTGACTGGCACCGAGAGCCAGTATATGGTTCCGTAGGCAGTGATTCCCGTGTCAAACTGGCCAGGATGTCGGGACAAACTGCCTGATACTGTTTGAGATTAGGTCTACTAGGCACGAAGCCCTAAAAGGCCCACTGAGAAATGCGCCAACCTATAAGCCTGCATTGGATTCGACCATGAGATTGCTATAAGCTGGAGCATGGTGGCAGCTCTGATGGGATCTGGAAGGCATAATGAACAAGTATCAGAACCTAAGAAAAGGACCCAGTTACGAACGCAAAGGCATACATGCCATCCTCAAGCACTATCATGTCATGCAAGTAGTGCTCGGCGAAAGTCATAGATGATCACCATAGGCAGACCCGCAGAATGTCAACAACCACAACCTGTGCAGGGTGCACCAGGAGGCATTGAAGGCTCACACCTTGTGAGCTCCAGCCTTTCTAGTGAGGTCTCATAGGCCTTAAGGATCGTCTGCTTAATCCACGATGAAACTGTGTTTCTGCAAACCTGCTCCTTTTGCAGGTTACTCAGTGGTAGAAGGAGGGCGGACCTCTGTCCTTGGAGTCCATCCATGCAAGAAAGGTACATGCAAAGAGCTCTCACTGGACACAGGGCTCTTCCCCTCGAGAGGAAGAGCAGCATCCATAGCTCAGAGGGCAAAACCCTTAAAAGCCATAGCCAGATCTCGAGCCACTTGGTTCTTTGCGAGGAAGCCCACGTTGGGTCAACTGGGATTGGTCAGGTGACCATTGGAGTCGGTCTTGAGCAAGAGCATGTATCTTGCTTCTCCTAGCCCCCCCCCCCAAAGCGAGTGTTAATTGAAATAAAGTTTTCCACATCCAGTACTTGAGGGAAACCCACTTGGGGTCCTCAGGGCACTCAAAGGGCCACTTTGTCAGCATGACTAAAACCAGCGGTAGGTCCCCCTGGGCAGGACCTACTGCTGGTTTTAGTCATGCTGACACTTTGCTGGCCTGTCAGTGTAGAAGGATGCAATGAGCACAGACACTACCAAAACACATGTCTAAGCCATTGGCAAGGGTTGAGGAGATAGCTGATTGAAACCCCTCCACTGTTTTCAAGCTCTTGCCTAAGACTTCCCCCTGATATAACAAGAAGTCGGCAGGCTCAGATTGCAATCATGGGACAGAACCTTGCGCAGTACCCTCATAAGGAACTGGCAAGGCAAGAAGGGGTACACCCACAGGTTGCTCTAGTCCATGGCTAGAGCATTCACTGCTAGTGCCTGGGGGTCTGGGACAGGCGAGACATAAACTGGCAGTTTTGCATTGTAGCGAGTCATAAAAAGATGTGCTGACATCATGGTCATAACACCATATGATGATGCATCCAGCCAGCTTTGTCAGCTTCCGGGACCGTGCTTGTTGAGGAAGGGTATAATGGTCCTGGTGTCACACATTATGTGGACATGTTTGTGCTCCACCAGGTCTTGGAAATGGAGGTGTGCCAAGCATAGTGCCTCCAGTTCCAACAAGTTTATGTGGTGAGATGCAAATGACGCTGGCCAAGGGCCCGATGCCTTCTGACTCTCCACGTGGGCTCCCACCCAGACAAAGAAGAGTCTGAGTAAATGGTGAGCTGGGTCTGAAAAGGCTCCAGCGTATGTCCCTTCATGACGTTTTCCCTGATGGTCCACCACCGAATGTGTGGCTGATCCTGGATGAAGATTGGCACCTGGATGTGGTAGCCCTGGTCTCTCATCCATTTGCCACACAGCTAGTGCTGCAAGGGAAGATAGTGGACCCAGCCTGATGGGACTTGGGAGTCCATCTAGGACAGGGAGCCCAGCAGGGTTAGCAATTGTTGTGCTGAGCAGACCTTGCCAGTCAGAAAGGGCCTGAGCAGATACTACAGCCTGTCCCACCTGTCCTCCGAAGGACAACAGATGTAGGCTACCAGATCAAACTGGATGCCAAGAAAGATGAAGATCAGCTCTGGCTGAAGACTGGACTTGGGTAGTACTCTGCAGGAACGTGGTAAATAGCAGCAGTGCCATGGCAAGACCGAAAGGAAGTGCCCTGAACTGGTATATTTGGCCCGCAAATGCAAACTGCAGATACTTCCGTGAAGTATCCATGATTGGCAAGTGGAAGAACACATTCTTGAGATCCAGGGACATCTTTCACTCCAGGCTGTAAAGCTGCTGGCACTGACTGGGGTGTCTCCATAGGAAAGGATGGGACTTCCAGATAGGTGTTCAGCATTGACAGGTCTATGACCTTGCACAATCCTCTGTTCCACTGAACAGGAAGAGTAGGTTGTATAAGCCGGGAGAACCATGGTCCTCTGCCGGCTCTATGGCGCGCTTCCTCCAGAGTGCCTGAACGGCCTCCAGGAATGCAGAGAAAGGCAGCATGTAGCCATGTCTCCAGATGTTTAGGACAAATGAATTGTCCCTGATAGACTCCCATTGCATGCAATATGTGGTGAGGCAGCTGCCGACTTGGAGCTGCATGAAGTCTAACAAGGTGGCGGTTGGCAATCCTTAGACCTGATCCAGGATCTAAGAGTCAGGACAACCGAGGCTTTCCTGACTTATTCGCTCTACAAGAAGGCTTGCCCTTCCCAGATCATCACGCCCACGAGGGAGCACTAGTTGAGGGACTGGTAGATCTACACAGTCTGGCAAGTACCATGCTTTGGGGCCAAGGCGGCCAAAGATGACAAGGAGTGAGCAGAGTTGGTCAGCACCTTGGAGCGTGTGCTCTGCCAATTGGCGGACCACCTCTGCCAGCTCTCCTCCAAACAGAGCTCCAGAGAAGAGGGGTCCCATGCGGGCTCTTCGAAAGATTGAGTCAGGCAGCTTTTGACCCTGGAGGTAGGTGTCCCTCTGTAACAAACAAAGGTACACCTTCAGCATGCAAGTGGTCCACACTTGGTGATCAACAGCTCATGACAATGAAGTCGAGAGGAGTATGGCCTGGTCTAACCACTCTTGCACGGCCTCCATGATCTGAACAGAGCCCTTGAGGTCCTCAAGGAGAGACCCCAAAGCATCCAACGACATGTCAGAGTGCAACACCGAAGGACAGAGCTTGGGGCATCTTCATTCAAATGCTTGAAGGCTGCAGATGTGGAAATGGTTTTCAGCTGCAGGGCATCAAAGTCCTCCCAGTCTAAGTGCACCGGCAGTGAACCCGACAGGAAGATCTGCTCGGGCGCAGAGTACCACCTTCCCTGGACATCCAGCTTATGGAGGAGTCGCCTTTGCCTCAGGTAGCCAGAGGTCAGCAGCTCAACGTTAACCCATGTGGCACAAGTCTTGGCTGTGAGTTGGTCACAGATCTCAGCTACAAAGGGCGAAAAAGGTATGGGCGTACACTGATGCGTGTCCTCCAGAGACAAGCCCTGGTACCACAGCGCAACAGCGCCAGACCTTTCCTCCACTGGCAGGACCACACGTTGGTCACCACCCAGGCTGTGAATAAGAACTTTGACATGGTCAAAGCCCTTAGCAGGTGCAGGTGACGTGTCCATGGGGACAGGGGCTGAAGCGCCTGCAGAGCCCCGGTCACTGGCTCTCTGCGCCTGTCAGAGCAGAAACGGTGCCATATAGTGCTTCCTGGAATCCATCTTTTGTCCAGGATCCAACAAGGACGAGGATGCAGATAAAGTGGTATCCTGATCAACACCTATGGACTGCCTCTGAAAGGAAGCAATATCCTGGTGTGCACTCCTTTCCCTCTCTCTGCATTCTGTTTGCCAGGACGCCATCTTTAAAAATCTAAGCACAAGCCAAACGACCAACTTTGCACTTACTATTTCAGTGGTATTATTGGTATGGTAAAAAAAACAGTGAGTGTGAACAAAAGTTCACAGAGCTTCAACTTGCAAGGAAAGCCAGTAATGGCACCCAAAAGAGGAAGGATGATTCCGGGCCCATGTGCACTTGACGTCACCATCAGTTCCACATGGACCGAAAGATGGCACCATGGGACCGTCAGGTTTCAGGATCAAGTAGGTAAGCTACTCAACTCGATTTCTTGGGCGTCATGCCCAGACACAGAAGTCTTTGCAATGGGGGTCGAGAGGTAACGTTGCGTAACTAATAATGTATATCACAAAGAGACGGGAACAAACGGCAAATTAGTTTTTGGGGTCCCTTTCCACCAATTTGTTTCGGCACTATAGATATGGTCACATCTGCATCTTCATATATGACAAAACAGAAAGTAAGGCACTGTGCCGGATCGGAAGTGACTGACCAACAAGTTAGCTGACGTAAAAGTCAATTTTCAAATAGCGTGGGACGGGTAAATGTTCAGTTAACGGTAAACTAGTACTTTAACATTTAATTTTGAAGTTTACCTTGACTTGGAACAATAAGACTCCCTCAAGCTGTCACAATGTAGACAATGTAACAAACACCTGTCTTAGATATGTCACATCTTGTACATGCATCAAGTCCGTCTTACAATCCTGCAACGGGATTATGAACGGACTTTCGCGGACCAGAGAGAACTGTCACCAGTGTTTCTGCTTTTCAGAAAAAAAAATAATGACACATACTTGTTTTGTACTTACTTTAGCTGGATCTACTAACAATATAATAATTATAATAACTGGGAGCTATCCAGACAAAATATTTAAAAAATACACCTCTAAAAATGCAGGTTATCACAAGGAACTACAACATTCACACACATTTTAATGACATAAATAAATACATGGTTTACATTTGTTGGGAATTGACAAAACATAAGTGAGAGAACAGGATAAATGAAAATACGATCGAAATTACCATATTGTTACAATTCGGGAAGGCAGTTAAGATTATAAGCAATAGTATCAGGTATCATCTGATATGGCAAACATTAAAATGTTGAAAGATATTTGAAAATGTAGTCCTCTGGTATCCAAGATAAATTATTCTACAACAGAGAAAATAAGATTGTTATTATCGTAAGGACCAGGGACTTAGAAAGCCTTATTTCTGTCAGGCGATTGCTTGCTTTCTGCATCAACAAGTAAACTTACCATAAGTGCCAAAGAGCCGAAAGTGCACTCGAAAGCCATTTTGGGGGGAACAATAAAGCAAAAATTTTTTAACACATTCATGGTGATAAATGCATTGACATGCGTCAGCTGTTCAACCATTGAATTGGAAAAGGTATGAATTTATTGCATAGTAGTCTAGTTCCAGTGAGTAGTGAAATTTACATGGGAAGCGTTTACCACGTTTGCTGAAATATGAGGGAACTTTGTCTAACACACAGAAACACCAACGTTCTCAGAGTGACAAACACTTATACAGTGAAGCAAACTTGCAGATATCCAAAATGGAACCATTTCATAGTTTTTTCAGCGGAAGGGAAGAAATGAGCCACAGTAGCGCCAGGTTTACGTTAAAATTTGCTTTTGCTCTTAGAAATTTCACAGGGACTTCTCGCCAGTATCGGGTCATGGGGGGGGGGGGGGGGAAGGGTACTGCTCCAGATTGTTAAAACGGAACAAAATTGTGTGTCATTTTGCAAAATGTGTGTGTATATATATATATATATGTATGATGGGCTGCCAGTCTAGCTCAAAAATAGGGGAGCATGAGGGGTGCATCTTAATTCTCAGGTGAAAATCCATGCTGCTGCAATTTGTACGCCATCCTTTCTTACCCTTGGCTGCATATCAAATACAATGATATACAGTAATCACAGGTTTTAAACATACGTGTCTCAGTTTGCCAATGGAAACGCCCCCCCCCCCCCTCCAAATTTTGGTACCCCATCACAGAAGGTACAAGGACAACAAGCTGAACAAGGGACATATTTACTGAAGTGGACTGAATGCACCAATACCTAAATCAGGGCCTTGTTTGGGTGTACTTCTATAATGCCATCAAAGTGTTGTAATTAATAAAGAACTCACTTCATTAGCGTAGCAGTGGTCACTTTGAAATATAAGCTTTAGTATACCATTACACTATGCCAATCGCTCTGTAGAACTGAATATGTTATGTCGGCGAAGGCATATATGTTTCTGGTACACGGTTTGAGACAAAAATCTCGCAGCGACTAAATCTGGGCCACAGCTTAAAAAGCGATGAAATAGGTTGTTGTATGATACCTTTAGCTTCTCTTGTAGAGGGGCTCAACGGGCTAAAATCAGCGTACATAAAGCTATTAATCCATAAACTTTTCAGGCTATACCTGAAAAAATTCTACAAACAAGAGGGCTGTGTGAACAGCCCATGCTTAGCTGATCTAAACATTCATCAAACTAGCAGCTCTGTAAGCTTGGAATAGGATTAAGGTCACCCATGTACTGAGTAAGTCTGACCTTTATAGAAGAACACTAACATGTGCAACATCAAAGTCGCCGTTCAAGTAGTTTTCAAGTTAAAGTGAAGAGTAAAATTCATGTATGTTGCACTGTGACTCCGGAAACGAGGTCAAGGTCACTCATGTACTGTCTATGCATGACCTTCATAGAGAAACATTAACATGTGCAACATCAAGGTCCTAACTCAAAACAGATCTCAAGTTATCAAGTGAACAGTGTATTTCGTGTCAGTTGTCCTGTGACCTTGGAAATGAGGTCAAGGTCTAAGCATCACTGGGGCATGACCATGTGCACAAAATAGCTAGACATTTATAAAAGATACACCCCTACCAAGTTTGGCACAAATCTGGCCAAAATTATTTAAGTTATAACCATTATAAGAAATTCCCATCTTAAACTTTCCTATTAAAACTTTTTTTAAAGACTTTTAAAAAAAATCATTAAAAATCCAAAAATCTCTGGATCCTGACCATTTGGACAAACTTGGTGACGACCCACCCAAGGTACATTGCCACCAAGTTTGAAGTGAATCTCGCCGACAGTTTCTTCAGAGAAGTCCAAAATGTGAATTTCCATTAGAATACCCATTGTACTTGCACAGTAAGAAAAAGAAAAGGTGCATTTACCGATAAGTACCCGAACTGGAAGAAAAAAAAAATTAAAAATCAGGAATCCGCAGCAGTGCTACCTAGGGAACCTCTTTGCTTGATCATGCCCACAAGGAACATATCCACAAAATTTCAACTTAATCTGAGTAGAAGATCAGAAGTCACAAATAACGAGAACACATAAAAAATCATACCAAAAATTGAAAAAAATTGCAGCACCACCTGGTAAACAAATTAAGAAGTCCCTAGGAGTGTCCTTATGTTAGTAATATCAATGCAATAGGATGTATTCATATCTAAATGCGGTCCTACTCTAACACCTATTGACCAAAAGAGGGAGCCACCTGCATCAGGGCAGATCCATGTATTTAGCATGGTCAAAAGGACCCACTCAACAAAATGAACAACACAAACACACAATAATCTTAAGAAAATGTATTAACATATGTTTGAAACATAAAAGATGCTTAAAATAATTAGAAATTGGCTCTCTTTTGGTTGAAAAGGTGTTATTTATGGATATTTATGTAGTATATAATACAAATCTGCCCTGATCATGGTGGAAGCATCAGTCTGTTGCTCCGGCAACACAGGAAGTGAACAGGATCGCAGTTAAATATAAATGTCTCCTATTGGGTGAGCGGTTGTTGAAAAGATTTGTCCCAAAAAAACCAACAAAAAATCATTAAAAATTCAAAAATCACCGGAGTGTGACCATTTGAACAGAGCTAGTAGAAACTGACCCAAGGTACATTGCCACCAAATTTGAAGTCAATCAGGATGAAAAAGTCGAAAATGTGAATAAGCATTAGAATGCCGACTGACTTACATAAAATTCAATAGGAAACCTGCATCGACCGTTAATTACCCGAATTGAAAAATCGTTAAAACTCAGGAATCCATAGCAGTGCCACCTAGTGAACAACTTTGTTTGCCCCTTTCACAAGGAACATATCCACAAAGCTTCAGCTTAATCTGAGCGACGGTTCTGGAGAAGAAGTCGAAAATAGCAAAAACACACACAGACACACAAAAAAAATCCTATTTTTTTTTTAATTCACAGCACCACCTGGGGAACAAATTCAGAACTAGGAGTCCCTGGGAGTATCCCTGTGCGATACCAAAGCAAATGGGTGAGCGGTTTTGGAGAAAAAGATTTTTTTAAGATTTGCCCGAAAAAAATCATAAAAAATCCAAAAATCACTGAACTGTGACCATTTGGACACACGTGGTAGAGACCCACCCAAATGCACATCCCCACGAAGTTAGAAGTGAATCTGGCTGACGGGTTTGGAGAAGATCTCGAAAGTGTGAATTGTGGACAGACGACGGAGGGACGAACGATGGACGACAGACCCTCACAAAAGCTCAGCTGACTGACACGTCAGCTGAGCTAAAAAGAGAACTAGGGCCATTCATATAGAAAAGTTTTTTTTGGGGGGGGGGGGGGGACAGTGCCCTTGATGTACAACATTTATCGTCTTAACTACAGCTGGGATGTTGCTGTACCCGACCGTAAGAAAAATTCTTGTTGATTATGTCAATGCACCATTTTTCATGCAATGAAGCTCGGCACTCCTTTATCTGCCAGTACTTTAGCAAGAGTCCAATGATCCACTCTATCAAACGCTTTCGATACTCCCAACGTACAAACAATATTTTGTATTGGACTACCATCGCTTGCATGGTGGTGTACTTCGAATTCAGGAATACGGAATCCAATCGCCTGGCTTGTTCACGGGCAAGTAAGCATGCATCAGTTGCGTGGTTATTCCTGAATCCAAATTGATTGTCACGGGTTGATAAATTCTCTTCACGCTTATAACAGGCAGTATCAAACACTTTCGAAAGAATCGTGTCAAGTGTAATTTCCTTTGCTTGTTCCATCACCAGTTTCATCTTTAGCTTTGAAAAGGGCCATTAAATCATGGTGTGGCTTCTCATCTAAATGTTCATATTGTCGGTCATAAGTTTTATCTTCATAAGAGGCCTTCTTTTAAACTGAAATGCCTTAGACTTTTTACAAGAGACCCTTTTTTCAGTGCTCATGAACTTTTTTTCTTCCCTTTACATCCCATGTACACTTACTTGTCAGTATTGTCTATTGTTTTACTTCCATATGCTCGGTGATATTAGCCTGAGATGCTACTGTTGTATTGTTTTTTAAAACCGAGAATAAAGAAATATTGCATGTATGTAGTTATTAGCACTGTTATCGTTTTCAGTCCTCTGACATGTGTCCGTGCGCCAGCATGGGTGAAAAATCTATTAATTATAAAAGGGGAATGGCTTCGTCAGACGACCACCAAATCAAAGTGTGGTTTGCCAAATAGTAGCCTGGCTTTAGTGCCAACGGTGACATGCTTTTTCTGTATAAATCAATACAGAGAGAATCTTACACGGCTGAGTGTAACTTATGCCTACTATTTTTCTCTCACGAGGGATCGGATTTTCCCCCACCAACAACGATCCCCAGTGAGAAAAAAATAGTAATTCACGCTCCAACCATGGAAGAGTTTATTTATTCTATGTTTAATTGGGTATTCATCACAAATATATGCCCTATGCCTATTTTCAACGCCGGCCTGGTGTGTCGTGTTTGTTTACGTTCGTCGCAGTTATTCAACGTCAAGGGTGACGTTTCTATCATGATGTTACCCCGTAACCAAGGACCGTCCAATAGGAACACAGTATTGTCAGGTCATAATACCAGCGCAACGACCTCCCCTCGTTGGCGGTATTAATCCCTTAAATAATCAAACATGGCTCGCACACATTTGATTTTGTCTAAATGTCAATGCATCACGTCACTGATGCAGGCTCATCACAATTTATTTGTAAGAATGTAGGCCTATAGGTCATGTGATCTACAGAGTTACTACTTTTGAATTTCACTCTAGAAAATGATAATTCACCGTCAAACATAGAATAAACTTTTATAGTATTTACCAAATACATTTAAACTAGTTCATCTAAATACAATCAAGTTTCTTACAAGTTAACTATATCATGTTTTTTTTCAGATGCCCACAATGTCCCATTACTGAAAATTTCCCATGCACTGACCGCACATGAATTATCAGTACCAGTAACCATTGTTTTTACTCACCAGTCATAATGTAAATTGTTGCATATATGTAAAAAAGAGTTTACTGTTATCATAACATTGGATTGAATATCGTGTCAGGGAGACTGATTTGACCTTAAACTGGAGGCAATGAAAAACACGCACGCACACACACACACACACACTACCACGCACGGTAACAGTAATCGTTTTTCGCAGTTGTGCTGGTTGTAGAAAAAAGAGAGACACTAGTGACCGACATGAAGACATACCCAGGTAGTCTTGCTACTGCCTGTGTATATTATTGTGCGTGTCGTTAATATTGAAGGTTCAGAGGCCATAACGTAAAAATTTTGTGTGAAACAGAAACCAACTCTACAGAGATGCCAACTATCCATTATCATCAGGGACAGTCCCTGAAATTAGCGGAAAATTTGACCAATTTACGGCGTGCGTCCCTCGTCAGAGTTGAGAATTTGCTGCTAAATTTGTTGTTAATTATTTTGTGTCCCTGATCGTCTTGATTACTTGTTCCTTAAATGGCACTTTCAATATTAGCACGCCTGATTATATGGACTGTTTTTTTATTGTCTAGACGTTGGAGCTACTTGTTTTTGCTTTGAATGGGTATCATCCATTGACCTTGGAAGAATAAATACTGATGGACTGTTGAGCAATAGGTAAGAAATATACCAAGTCCTGTTCTCTCATCTGATGTAGCTCACAAATCGCTTAGCTTCAAGGTTGCCCAACATCATCCAAACAGTTGTCTCTGTCGATTTGTAGCATGAGCGCCTTTGTGCTTATCTTTGTTGTGTTCACGTTAAAGAATTAATTTTACGAGGTGATAAAACTCCTGCCACTTCAAATTTCACGGTCAATTTATAGACGTGCAAGATGTCCTTGCACCGTCCCGCGTGTCGTAATTGCTGAACGGTGGAAACTTATCACACGGGGCTACACGTGGTTGTAGGTTTTGCTATTCCCACGGCTGGGGTCGAATGACCTATATATTGAATGGCCCGAGATTTGATATGTTCACATTCCAAAATTCAATTTGTAGGTACTTGCTCAATTATCCGGTCAGATGCAAAGGTGAGATACCGAACAATCTTACAGGCCAGCTCACGTCTGATTAGTCGCATGCCAGATAACATTTTTAAACTAATAAGGCTACAGGGCATGAGAAAAATATGTCGAAGTGATAATTCAATGTTAAGGTCCGTATATCATGTCAAAATTTGCCATGCACACACTAAACCGCGTGGGTCTCACCAGGCAAGAACAATAAATTCAATGTCTCACACAGTCAGTCAGTTTAATGGTGCAACTGCGTTCGAGAAATATGAAGAGGTGCTTCCAAAAATTAGCTGTCTGTAATTTACAATGTATTTTTTCAGTCTATTTTTACTGAAAACAAAAGTTAACCCAAACGAAACATTTACAGTTACAACTGGGCAACGTCACAATTTACAATATGAGAGGTAATTCGGTGTGACATTATCATGTTCACTTTCACTTGACACTTACCGAAGAGATTGGAACTTAAAAATCATCGTTTTCATTTTAAGTGATCAATGAGACAACAGACTGAGTGTCATGGTGGTTACAAGTTAGGATAAACACTGAGAAAATTACATTATTTTATGTTTAATTGTCATACTCTCTCTCTATCTCTCTCTCTCTCTCTAACTTATTGAAAGTTGACTCAATTGGAAGAGCGCGATGGATACTGAGGTGATATCCTTGACTTGATGGATCATGTGCGTTAAACCTCTCTCTCTCTCTCTCTCTCTCTCTCTCTCTCTCTCTCTCTCTCTCTCTCTCTCTCTCTCTCTCTCTCTCTGTGACTTATTGAGAGTTGACTAAATTGAAAGAGCGGGATGGATACTGGGGTGATATCCTTGACATGATAGATCATGTGCGTTAAACATGTACATTTTGTTTGGTCATGTCATGCAAGTCAAATATTTGTTATCAGACGACTGCACACCAGCACAGCATGGGAACGGACATTTATCTGACGTATCCTTGTTAACTCTGGTCATAGCTTGCGCTACCTAGAGCCTTACACAACGTATTCCCAAGCACATGTACGGGAATCGCGGCAAGTTTGTTATATTTGTGAGCTGAAGATTTTAGTTTATAGCCAGTGTTGTTACATGATAACAAACACGGAATACTATTCGGAAGTTTAGCTGAACATGCAATCGTACGTGTGCCTGTCAACATGTTGCATGTACAGCAATGTTCTCTTCCTCTGCCAGCATTTCCCATCTTGCGCTTGGCACGGGGGCTTGGCAGTTCTGCTTGCAGGTGTCAACGGCATCTACGAGTCGACCTACGACCAAAGATGGGATCGATCCACATACATCAGGCTTGTCTGATGCCACTCGTAACGATCCCCCTCGGTACACGTGCACGCTAATTTTCTCATGGCCTCAACTCATTCAATCAAAACACGCCCATGAGTATCTGTCCGTCAATCATACAGGCAGGCGGTTCCTCTCATGGTATGTATTTCTTCCCGTTCAAGAAATAAATCTTCACTGGGGCACGGATCTCATGAAACCATCGGGTTAAGTGTTTTTGTTTTCGGATCTTGTTGAATAATAAGGCGTCCTACACGTGCAAGGCATGGGGCGGTCAGACACTCGGAGAAAAACCAAAGACAACGACATCGTGTGATCTCTGGTATCCGTATCTGTTTCTTACACTATCGTGTGTTTGATCTGCCCGCTGCAATATTTGAGGTGAGTAGGCATGTCGCATTTTTAATGGGGGCAAACTTAAAACACAATTTAAGATGAGTGAATCAATTACAAAAAGAGTACAAACATGGAGAGATACTTATTGCAAAGTCACAAAGTGATTTATACTGTAAATTGAAATGGGGGGATTTTTGCATACAGCTTAACCTTTTTTATACGTTCAAGTAAAAGCCGGATATGCGCCTCACAGCTGTGAACCTCAAAAGCTGAGTTTATTCGACCTTCTGAATTCCCGGAGTAAATATTATCGTTGGGTTAATGCATGCGAATGTGAGCTCTGAAGTCTCATCAGTGCTTATTACGATGTTCTACATCATCTTGTGTGTGAAAGCGAAACGTAAGTCACAGGTGTTATAATGACAAGTACTACAAGCGGCAGCAAAAGTGGGTAAATACCAAATTTATTTCCAACAGAGCTGGCTTAGTTTCTTCAACTACATAAAGCTTTCGTTTACGTAGACAAGTAAGTTAATAATTTAACGTTTAACAAAGTACATGCTTTCATAAAACTACCCTGCATGTAGATGTTATTTATTAAAGAGTGCTAAGTGTTGGTCTAATTATTAATTTTGTTTGTGAGGCAAATTCATATGTCGTTCATACAAATACATTGCGAAATCAGACTATCGCTCGTAGACCATACCTGGTCCATTGTAAAAAACACGTATACTCAGTGGAGGAACTTTCCAGTTAATATGGAGCCTCGCAATTTGCTGATGCAGAATGAAGAATATATAGACCTACATATCATTCTACCCGAATGTAGTTTCACATAGAATTACAGGAAATTCTACCCAATGCTTTCATTGCCGTTGAATTATATTTACTATTGCACATGCCTTGTGCTGGAAGCACTTTGTACTTCTGGTAAAGGAAGAGTTATGTGGTTTCCATCTTAATGATATATTATGGCTCGTTCATTCGATTCGTACCACCTATGATATTATCTGCTGCCTCGTTTTCCCCGTACCACAATCGAATCTGTGGATCTGATAAGTAAATGCCACATACCGTTCGCCTTGTGTGACCTCAGGCTGTGTTTGTACGCATTAACAGTACACTTGTGACAATGTCAATGGCATTAGAAGAGGCCTATGGCTCAAATACAGTAATGCGGCTGAGGAATGACATAATTTTCAAAACTGTCACCTCTCTACATAGAAAGCCAGACTTTATGTAGGGAAGTATCATCATGCTAAGTTTGGAGTTTCTACATACAATAGTCTTCAGATACAATGTCGGACAAATTTACACAGAGAAACAGACAGACAGACAGAGAGAGAGAGAGAGAGAGAGAGAGAGAGAGAGAGAGAGAGAGAGAGAGAGAGAGAGAGAGAGAGAGAGAGAGAGAGAGAGAGAGAGAGAGAGAGAGAGAGAGAGAGAGAGAGAGAGAGAGAGAGAGAGAGAGAGAGAGAATTTCACCGTTTTGCCATTATGAGCAAGAACTGGTGTTATATTTTTTAATTGCTATTATTTCACATTCTTACAGTTTTTGCTTTATATCTAAATGAGTTGTCTTTACCAAATGCAAGGTAAAGACAAGCAGAAAAGTTTGAATTTTGGATGTTCCTGTGAACAGTTATTTTCACATTTGTATGGGGGTGTGAGATTTCATGTGTTTGCCACAAAGCTGAATGTTTATTTAACAATTGGAAGATTTATGATATAATCAGATTTAGATTCTTCGGGTCACACCCAATCGAATATATATATATATATATATACATTGGAACATTAATGGAATACTTATAAAAACATTAAAAATATTAATGAATATATATCTGTATATATATATACATATATATATATATATATATATATATATATATATATATACACACACACACACACATATATCCAGCAATATTTTCAATGTTTCCATTTGTATTTTTCAAACTATGAACTTAAATTGATAAACTGATTGCCTTGGTTACCTTTGCTAAAGGCTGCGAAACATGCTTGATGGTTTCCCGCCGATAGCCCGATAATAAATTCATTTGGCTGTCAAAGCCTTGAATTGTTAAATTTTTTGCAATGAACTTGATAATGTTGATTAATGAAGGTATATGTTTAGACATATGCAGTAACTGGATTGAATATAGGACGCAGATAGATTGAATTATTATTATTATTATTATTATCATCATCATCATCATCATCATCATCATCATCATTATTATCATTATCATTATTATCATTATTATTATTATTATTATTATTATTATTATTATTATTATTATTATTATTATTATGTGAGTTTTTTGTAGATGTTAAGAACTACAAGAGGGGAGCGGCACTTTTGTTTCTGTTTGTATAGCAGTTAAATATTACACAAACAGAATAATTTGTAACTTGGATTCTTTTGCAAAACGGCTATAGACATAGTAAATGCAACTGGAGGCTACGAATGTGACCATGGCTTCCTGTTTCATCTTAACATGACCGACCTGTCCTTTACTCCGAATGGATTATGGAAGGTGACACTCCAAATAAATTAGGCATATTGCGCAAGAGAACGGCTGGGAGGGTGTACTTAACTCTTTGCTGGCTGATCATGAGAAATGCGCTCCACAGTTAAATTACTGGCATATATGATTCCTTGTTCCCATCCCTCATGAAAAAGATCGTTGATTCAAATACCAGGATGTTTATTATGTTGATAGTTCCAGAAGTGGTCCAGGTCAATGGCTTTCTTTAGCTCGCTGTGGGTACATTTTGCTCGCAGTGTGCAGAGGAAGCTGCTGTCTCGGTCTCCAACCCGGCATTGACAGGGTTACTGCAGGGACGGAGACAACCAGGGCGATAGCAACTGGCTTCACGTAAACAGAGTACGCTGCATTGGCCAGAGCACGCTCACATGTGCCGCTTCACGGTCATCAGATAGCCAAAAAGCGTGGGAACGTGAACGCTTGTGAATAGGCGTTGGGCGGTACCCGCAAGTTCATAAAAATGTCCATTTTGGATTATAAAACATTTTAAGTATATTGTACAATGAGGTAGGGAGGTGTAGGTATATCTTGATTTGTCAATACACGTCAAATTGAAAGCATCTTTATCCTTTCAAAACATAATCATTGAAATATATTATTGTGCGTTAATGTCATAAATTTTTCCTCCCAGATTTTTTCCACCAACATTTATTGTGGAAAGGTTTTTTTCACCAGAATATCCATAGAATATATTTTTGTAAAAAAAAAAATAAAATAAAATAAAAATTCAGAATTTTCTACTCGTATTGATAGCATTCATGAAAATGGAAACACGTTTTTTATCACTTGTCAAATATAGAAAGTAAACTGGTATCAAGAATGGAACATGTCATTTTTACCCTTTTTTATTTGTATAGAGTGATGCAATGAAAAGCAGAAATGTACAATAAGATATATGAGAAAGCTTATATTGTAAATAATCCGGAAGACTCGGTACAGTAGAAAAGTTAAATCAGACAAGTATAATGTTTTTAAACAGCCATTTTTGTTTGTTTTTATTTTTCTTTGTTGTCTGTGACAGACACGTGAGGAAAAAATGTCCAGACAATAGCGGTCTCTACATTTTATATGGGTCACTGCTTTAAATATAAAACAGCTTTCATAATTGAACCTTTTTTTCACTCTTGGCTTGCTTCTTTCTGCTGCTGGCCACAACAGTAACATATCTGGTCGTCTCCTTTATGTATCACGGTTTTTGTAATAAAATTAACATAATAACAGTCTGTTTTGTGTCAAAACCCATTAATATAATCTATCGCTGAAGGAGTAACTTCTTAGTTCACATGGATGTGAATTATCAGCATTTCAACCACTCTATATTATGGCGGCACATCAAAGCTTGTCGCACAGAAATTAGAATTCCAGATTCTGGTGCCGACGCTCCTTTCGCTCAAATTACTCCGTCATTCAGTCCAAAAAATAACACAAAAACAAGTCATCAGCAAACACAAATACATAAACCACTTGTGGGGCGCCGTAAATCAGAAGTGACAGGCAACTGCACTAAGTTAAGGTAACGGACCTATGACCATTGCATCCATGGCTTTTGACGTTCAGACATTTACCGACAAGCAGCATATAGATTGATTAATTGTACGGTATGCAAACATATGTTTGGAACGTTGTTGGATACTTTCATAGTTTTCTTTAAAAACATACACACAAAGCTGCGACCAGAGGGCAATGCTGAAGGACAACAAATGCTGAAACGTATATTTACGGGGACTTTGATTGATCACGTAATGCCGGTATGTCTGCCAATGAGTGTAACTGACATCACAGGTCGGGCTGTTCCGTTTAGCAGCCCCTTTTACACTCCTCAAATGTGGCCCTCGAATACTGATGATAACGATAGCCATAACTATAACAATAACATATTGGCTGATAAGCAGTTATATATGTTGTTCCGTGTCAATGCACATCGTATATTCTGCAGAATCCATGGCGGATTCCCATAATATATGCGTTACACTGTGTCATTGACTCGTACAGGTCTGTAAATAGTACTGTGTCCACTGCAACATTGATAAATCCATTCTTTCACATGCTTGTGTGACCTACTTATCCAAGCCAAGGCAAAGGATTGCGTGAATTCTCTTTTTGTGTGATGTTAGTCTACCAATTTGCTGCCGGGGTGGCAGCACTGACTTCCGGTTGTTGATAAGCCAATAAACAGCGTAACATACATCTTAAAACCATTGCTACTACAGAAAGCATTGACAAAAACCTTCCAGAATTAAAGTGGAATGCAGCGAAACAAAGTTGGTATGATATGGCGGAAGTAGTTTGACAAATAAATTGCACTTTATAAGATATTTACCATAATGTATTGCTTACCACATGATTCTGTTTGACTACCGACGAGGATCAGTGCTGCCCTCGATTGACAAATCAAAGCAACACTCACAAAAAGTTAGTCTATTTATTTTTTTTTATCGATGTTGATATTAATAAACTATCTTTTTAGCTTCTGTGATACACAATACAGTTAAAAAATTGTACTGTTTAAAACATTTGAAATCTACCATGCCCCATGTCATGATGCTGCAAGGTCCGGCTGAAAAACAGCGAGATATTACCATGTCATTCTTTGCCACACCACGCAACGCTGCACTTTCCCGTACCGTACCTGTGCGATATAGTTTGATGCTGTACTATACCGTACCGTGTCATACCTCAATTGCCATACCATACCGCAGGACAGAGATACATGGAACCATAGAACGGCAGCACCACATTAGATCACTTCACAGTGTATCATCGTTAGACAGCTGCATGATCACTTCAATTACAGCATGTGGCAGCCTAATTATACAGTTTGCGGTCACTCTGCGCTGATGTTATGATGAACAAACGTGGCAGCAAGAGCAAAGCACATTCCCCTGTGTAAGAAGGAAGACTTCAAACAATTCGGGAGTGGGTTGATAACTTTGTCTTACCCCATCTGCTTTGGGCTGCTCTGCATGGGTGACCTTCTTTGTTACCACGAGATGGCCACACTGAGGCGGAATACCCAAATTGGTTCATGTGAACAACCTGAGTTAATAAGAATTTTATGGTGTGGAGATATAAACTAGAAAAGAAGAGTTGCTTCACCGCAAATCTGTGTGCTACAAAAATTCAGGTTTGAAATGTTTATAATACGCAAAACTGGGGAATGTGCAAGTTATGCATGAAGATATGCCATCCTCAAGAAACCCAAGAAGTTGAAAGTTTAGTTTTTGCCTTTTCCACTAGGTGGCAGCACATCCTGATACTCTTTCTTATCCATTTGATAGCCCATTCTCAGATACCTAGAATCATGTCTCTCTCTATATTAGTTTTGAAGGTATTGAAAATTAAAATTTTTAAATGCCACTAATTTGCACAGTTTCAATTGCTACAAATCTGAAAACATATCCATTAGATAGCCCATTCCCAGAAACCTACAGGTGGCATTTGGGATCGTGTCTCTATCTATATTAGTATTTAAGATATCGAAGATTTAAATTTTCAAATGCCCCGTAGTTTGTTTAATTTCAATCGCTACAAATCTGAAAACATATCCATGAGATAACCCATCCTCACGAACCTACAGCTATCTTTTGGAATAATGTCTCTCTCGATTTATTAGTTTTGAAGATATCAAAAATTTAAATTTTTAAATGCCCCTAATTTGCATAATTTCAATTGCTGCAAATCTAAAAACGTCTCCATTAGATTGCCCACTCTCACAAACCTATAGCTAGCATTAATAATCGTGTCTGTGTCAATAATAATTTTGAAGATATCAAAAAATTTAAAATTTGTAAATACCCGTAATTTATATAATTTTGAATATCTTAATGACACAATACAATATGTAAAATTTCACTAGTAGGTGTATCATCACGGCAAATTTGGCATTTATAGGTGTCCGAGAAAAGTTCCGGACAAAATCAGGGCGAAAAAAAACAAATCAACAAACAATTCCACGAAAAACAAAATGTCTGTGTTGGCACACAGACATTAATATTACGTTGTGTTTTCGCGTGTAGGCCATGAAGTACCTATGTTGTGTACATTTATAGTAGCATTAGAAACTTTTTATCTCATCTATTGTTGTTTTACAATTATAGGTAAAAGTGCATATTGCAGTATTTTCGCAAACTTAATATACAAATTGAAACCCATCGAGTCATGACATTACAATTGTACAAATTGCCAAAAACTTGTGAACGAAATTACCTCAGATTGAGTGTAGAGCAAAACAGAACGCAACGTAATTGGTGAGACGTGAGCAATATGAGAAGAAAAAAAGCATTATTAGATACTCTCAAAGTCTCCTTTAATCAAAGGATCGATTCCTCGTTCGCGGTGAGCCAGACAACTTCAATGGAAAAAGGAAAACGAGATTAACACCGCCATCCAGAATTTTATGTGCTGAAAAATTGTGTGAACAGATGTTCAAAAAGAAATATGTGTATTTGTCCTGTTTTGATCTCTTGAAGATGGGTTTATATCCATTAATGTGATATATGTGTATGTGTATGGACACACACAATATGTATGTATGTATGTATGTATGTATGTATGTATGTATGTATGTATGTATGTATGTATATATATATATATATATATATATACATATATATATATATATATATATAAAATTGTATGTAAAACTGTTTGTAGCTGAGCTGTTATAATGGGTTTTACTTCCGAGCTTGCCTAGTGGATTAGATTATGTGAATCGCTTTTGCTGAACCTGTTCGTAGATGGATTTGAGATGTCATTTCATTATGATGAGGGTATTACTAACTAATTCGGTAGAAAATGTATTTTGATGGAAAACAGGGCTATTGCATGTGTTTTGTAGTGTGCAGGATTTGGTGACTGACTTGAGAGCTTGACTGACACCAGATGTACCCCTAAGTATTCACCTGTCACATTGCTGCTGCACATGGCAACCGGCTGCCAAAATGGATGTTTACAAATCAATAACAAACACTATATCACGTAGAAACTAAATCAG